>NDGN011208198.1:0-10367 GCA_002564285.1 Tympanoctomys barrerae
AATAAATAAATAAATAAATAAATAAATAAATAAGGAACATTGCCTATAATCTCAGCACTTGTGAGGCTGAGGCAGGAGGATCATTGGGAGTTTGAGACCAGCCTGGGCTACAAAATGAGTTCAAAGCAAACCTGAGCTGCATAGTGAGACACTGTGTCAAAAAACACCAAAAAAAGAAAAAAAGAAACAAAAATGTAAGATAGAAATATATGATGAAAGCTCTTTGCAAGCCAGTTACATGATAGATTAGATAGATTAGATCGATAGATAGATAGATAGATTCACAGACAGACAGACAGACAGACAGATGATAGATACACAGATAGTTAAATATCTGTCAAAAACTCCTGCAGAAACCTGTGCATTTGACACATTCATCAAGGAATGAACACAGTCAGAATGTCCCAAATTTTTCATAAAGTTTTTAAAGAAAAATGGCTAATCTAAAAGAACACACTACTAAAAACATACATGTGAATTGGGTATATTCCAGATTCAACTGTTCCTAGCAAGAAATTTTAAAAATATAGCTCTTTATGTGTTTTACTCCACCTAAGAAGAACACTATTTTAGACTGTTTATTACAAGCCAGGTCCCTCCAGCATAGAAATGAAGTGAATCCCTATCCCTATCAAGGCAAGGTACCTTCATGCTTATAAGCAAGGCTAACATATGGCTGCTTTTTATTTTCTATTTTATTTTATTTTATTTTGGTACCAGAAATCAAACTCACGACCTCATGCTTGTCTGGTAGGCAGTGTGCCAATGAGCTATATCCCTGGTCCTTATAGCTGCTTATTAATAAGCATTTGTAAGATGAAGCTCTTTTCTTGAAAATTGTAGTGATATTGATGCATTATAAGTACATTTTTGTTCAAAAATATGTGAAGATAAAAACTTAAAACTAAGTATAAAAAAATAAGTAAATTATAAGAAAAATTGATCAAAAAATGCAAAGAATTCTTCATTCAAAATGAGGATAACAGTATATATGAAATTTAAAATTGGTCATAATGCATCAAATTGAATAAACGAATGTGAGTTTAAATGTATGTTCCTTTTCTAGTAGTTATGGCAGAATATAAGGAAGGTTTTTAAAAATTCCAATCAATTGTGATATTGAATGATTAAGTTTCACAAATTCATATGTATTACACAATACAAAATCATCTTGTATTTATAAATAGCAGAACAGCAGTTTTATTAGTTGCAATAAATTAAATCCATCCCATATACATATATAGATATATATTCACACATCTACATACTGTTTTGACATAATGGCGAGATAGAAATTAAAATATATTTTGAATTAACAAATTTATATTATTCAATTAACATCTTTAAATAAGAATTGATATTAAATTGTGATAAAATTATTTGTCAAAAAGGTAGCTATGAGTAAATATGTTAGTATATTTGCAATTTGTAGGCTTAGATTAATAATTTTCATGAAACATTGCTACAGTGGTATAAGGTGTAAAGATATATATACATATAAGATTCCATTTTCTATTACTAACTATAAAAAATGCCACCCAGTGCATTTATGTGTGGAGATCTGTGTGTTTGTAATATCGATCACTATGAAGGAGATTATGACAAATATGGGATATCTATGATAAGCTGTTTAGTAATGTACAATTTGATTTTGTACATTTCATTTAGTGTTATTATTTTAATTGGTTGAAGTGAAATAAAATAGATTTGACATATCTGATTGTATGTGTTCATATGTTTCATTTATATAAACACAAATATTCAAACAATATACTCCATACTATTTAAAATTGGTTGTAAGAGGGATTTGCATTTGTAAATCATTTTCATGCAAAATAATTATTGTGTTTTTTACATACATTTCTTATCCTTGTATATGTAAGCCTACAAAATCAAACATCTAGTCATTGTTTATTTATGCTATTATATTTACAGAGACCATAAAATACGACCATAAACTTTTAAATTGTGCAGAGACCCTAACAGTTAACGTGACAACTTATAATTTTTTAAAATCTTTAAAACTTGTTTTCCACAACACTAAATAAACCCATTCTCAGTTACACTTGTATAAGAAAATGAGAAATTAGTATAATTAATATTCATTTTTAAAATATAATTTCAAATATTAGGACCACGTATAACTTGACTTTAAAAAAAAACTTGTTAAAAATTATCTGAAGAGTGCTAGCCAAGTCATTGTTCAGCTTATATATGTTGTGAGTGCCTTTTTGTGTCTTAAATTTGAATTAGTTTTTAGAATTTTTATTCTTTGTTCTTTGAGTGTCATGAAGTATCCCTGTGAAATATTTTATATAAAGTCTTCTTTTGACAGTGGTCCTTTTTGGCATCTTTATAGTTTGCTGGGCAAGCACTTTCACATTTATTTCTTTTTCCAGGTTCCTGTAGCAAAACTTCTAGTTTCTCAAACAATAGCTGTGTCAGTATTCCCAAATTAATGTATTTTCTCTAGCTTACTGTATTTTGAATTGTAAATTCACTTTGGTCATTCTGGACTCCCTTCTTTCACTTAGCCATTCTTATAAAATAATCAGGTGGGTTTACCATAGAGTAGAAAGAGGCTTGCTCTCTAAAACGTCATGCATTGTAGCCAATGATTAACAGATTCAGAAAAAAGTGATGTAATAAGTCATTATGTGTATCTGTCATATGCAACATTTAGGTAGAGGAGTCAAGAATTAAGTCTATATTATGGACAGCCACTGGACCATTGTGTCATGTCACCATGTAAGATGGATAATTTAAGCATGTAAAATTTTATTAAATCATTTTCCTAAAAGTAAGCCTGCATTCATTTTAATTCTTCAAAGTTCAAATGAGCGAAAGCTTCACACATAAGTGCAGTGTTGGAGGTACTGAGGGGCTTGTATGGACTTCCTTTCTGAACCTGACTTATATTCTCGTGTCTCGGCCACTCTTTCTTGAAATTAAATATGCAAAATATAGCCTCATTTTTTCTTCAGTTTACCCTCCTGGAAAATCCCAAAATAAATTAGGGAAACATGTAATTTAATTTTAAATGCAGTTCAAACTAGTTTGTTGGACATTTTGTTTGTTTATTTTGCATTGTTACATCTCTTCTGGAGATGAAAGTCTCTCTGTATGGCCCAGGCTGGTATCAAATCCAGGGGCTCACACGGTCCTCCCACCTCATAGTCTCTGTTAGGTGGACTACAGTTGTGCTTGGCTATTTTTCTTAGTTTAACTTGACACATGAGACACTGGTTCTCAACATTACAGTGAGTAAAACATTCTTACTCTTGAACAAAGTTTTCAGTAATTAGTGTACTCGTTCTAAAATGGAAAGCTACACAGTAGAGGGAGTCCTACAGGAGTGTGCCAAGAGATAACATTTCACCAAACATAGAAGTGAAGAAGATACACTGATCTCAGGCAGCTTTCCACACTTTTACCAGAGCATCCTGCAGACAACATTGTGAGTAAGTTAGACCCTAATACCGAAGGCAGTAATAATTAAAACTTCTAACACTTTCCTCTGAATTAGATCACCATCATCTCTGATATTGTTTATTCCATTTCATAACTTCAGTGTACTCAGAATGAATTATGGATGGGGAAATATTTTAATGTATTTTTGGTACTTGTATTAATTTTTCTACTGCTTGTGAGTAATCTCCAGTAATTGTCCACCACAGGCTGCATAACAAGCATGGAATTAAAGCACTTCCACACACACACAAAAAAATCTTGCATTTTCTGTTTCCTCTTTGATTAGAGGAACATGCTGAATTTTACTATTGCCAGAAATGTGCAGTTTAATCATAAATTTCACTGTGCAAAGAAGAGCTGAACTTTCAAATAATGAGGTAAAATACATTTCTAGAAGATTGTTTAATTTTAAAATGTTCTTGAGGGGGCCAGCCAGATAGCTCAGTGGATTAAAGCATCTGTTTAGGTAGATACAGGGACCCAGGTTCAATCTCTGGTGTGCCCTGTGGGCTCTGTCCCCAGGGCACACTGAGGTGGTGACTGAGACTGGGCATGGTGGCGCATGCTTGTACTCCCAGCACGTGAGAGGCTGAAAACAGGAGGATCACTACGATTCTGATCTGTGTAGTGAAACCCTGCAGACCCTGCACTAAACACAAAAAAAAATATTCTTGGGGAAGATCAGTGTACAGATTTTGAACTCAACAATTGTACACTCTTTGACCACAATAGTGAAAAGTACAGTGACATTTTGAAAGCAACTTTTGGGACTTGCTTTTATTCAATGAAAAACTGCATGAAAATTTAAAGAAACAACACAGTCTGTTCTTTGTTATTGATGACAGAAAGGGCAGACCTATCACCTGGGACTTTAGGACAAATTCCTGTAAGATGAATATTACTGATTACTTAATAACCTGATGGTCCCTTTCTGTTTTTTCTAAACACTGCTTGGCTACATCATGAACTAATTTTCAATTTTTAAAAAATTTCTCAGTGTTTATTAAACAATTCTGAGGAGAGGAGCCAAGTGGTAGGTTAGAAACATTTAGAATGTTCCAATTTCTCTACAGTTCAGAAGAAAAGCAGTTTTAAAAAAAAACAAACACAAAAATAAACAAAAAAGTAAAAAACCACTAGTTACTCAGAGGTGAATGAAAGATGCTACTTACCAGTGAATGTACTGATGTCAATGTGGAGGACAGTCAGAAAGGCGGGACAATTGATGACTGTGATTTTCAAACTGAGGACAAGAAGTTCATAGGAGGACATACAGGGAAGCAGTAGAAGAAAAAGAAAAACTTGGTGGACAAAATTGGCACAGAAACACATCTAGAAAAGAATGGAAGCCTGAATTTTGCTGATGCAAGTCCTAAGCAGTAAGCAGATCCGTGAGGCGTGTTTGTTGATTTGAGAGCATGGTGTGGCGTCAGGGAGCCACTTGTGTGACAGTCATCTCGAAGTTTATTACCCTGGGAAGCATAAGTCCTTATGGTCTTGTTTTCCTTGGAAAACACAGCAAATGTTTCTATGCTGTCCTGGGGAATTTAGCAGGCAGCTCAGCATGTTGTCTCAGGAGACAGTCATTGAAACAAGCGAAGTGAAGAACATGTAGTAAAACTGGGAATGGAGGTAAAGAATGGAGTAGAATGCTATTTCTTTATAAGACTGGAAAAAAGTGTGTGTGTGTGTGTGTGTGTGTGTGTGTGTTAACTTTGGTTACCAGTTTAACAGAAACATGAGACAGAGAATATACCACTGATGGTATGTGGGGTCCAGGACCTCTGAAAGCAGCACTCATGAGTAGTGGATTACACAGGACCGTTTGTGTCTCCTCCATCTAGAGCAATAGTTGCCTCATCTCTATGTAGGCTTCTCCCAGAGCACCAGAGATGCAAATATGCTCAGCATCATCCCAATCCCTGGGGCACACCAAACTCATCTATGAAAAGTAATTGCAAGCTGAAACTTTGCAGCCTGAGCCTCCTTGTCCTTCCTGCTGAGCAAAGAAGCTTGAGAATTACTTTGACCAACTCTGATCCTACACCCCTTCAGCTGGAAGCTTAAAGAACAGCATGAAAGGATGAAGAGGTAATATCCCTAGTGCTGGCTGTCCTTAAAAAGCCCATAGCCCGAGAAGTTGCTATAAAAAATGCATTGTCATCAATAGTGAATATCTGTCAGTGTCTATGTTCAGTCACCTGCATGGAGAAAATTTATTTTTCATTAATAATTTGACTGTATTTGGTGATTGTGATATGGTGATTGATACATATATATACATATATAATATAAAGATATACTTATATATAAAGATGAAGAAAAAATTTAAATTAGTTTTCCCTGTATTATTCTCTTTATTATTATCTGCTTCCCTATTTTTTATTTTTACTATTATTTATTTCCCCCTTTCTATATGGTACTTCAGAATAAGCACAGCAATGCATAAATTGGACACAAACTGTGTCATTGAGTTACACTCTAAGCCCACCTAAAAGGCAGTATATCTGGCTTCACACACAACACAGTCTTGCTAAAATATTATAAATAATTCAAAGAATAGAGGAGACAATACCTCACAGGCAAAACCCAGAATGCAAGTAGCCAGAGCTATACAGAGCCCAATAATTCAATTATGGAGGTCCAGTCTTACAGAAAGAACGTACAGAACTCAAAGTCTGTGGACACCTACTATTTGGGACCTCTGCAAGGGTTACTTCTGCACCATCTCATAAAACAAATTATTGTGACAAGAATGAAAGAATAGCACAAACAGCATACTCATATAGATCCATAGTCTGGGATGCAATTGTCATATCTACTAGCAATATCCTTGCTTATAAGACTTTTGTGGAAAATTTGCCTTCAATATTAATCACCACTGAAGAAGTAACTATGAAACTACACACCTAAAACTACATAAAAATATAATTCAACATTTCACAATAAATGGAATTATCTAGAAACATCATCATGAGAAGGCTGTTCCCTAAAATACTGTCATACAAAAATGAAAGACATATCTAACCCAATAGAAGTACAAATCTCAACATATAAATATAAGATTTTTGAAAAGACAATGAACATGACTCCTTCAGAAGTACATAATTCCCTACTAAATGACTATGAAGATATTGAAGAGGGTAAAATTACAGATAAAAATTCAAAAGAATATTTTAAAGATTAATGAATTCTTGGAGAATATAGAAAAACAACTGAACAAAATATTGAAAACAATACAGTATATGCATGGAATATTTAATAGGGAAAAGGGACTGCAAAAAAAAGAAATCTTGGGACTGAGATCAAAAAGTAAATAATATCCATGGAAATCTTTAGATAGACTAGATCAATCAGAAGATATAAGGTCCAGGTTTTGAAAACAAGGTTGATGAATTATCATGCAGGACTAATAATGAAAAACTAACAAATAAACTTGAAAGAAAATATCATATAGATGCATTTTAAAGTCCTAGAAAGTAAGAACAAATAAAGTTAAATAAAAATCAATAGAAATCTGTAGAAGTAAAATAAAAAATCAGTAGGAGAAATAATGAAATACAGAGCTGATATGAAAGAGAGAATAAGGCAATGGGAAAAGAATCAGTGTATCCAAGAGTTATTTCTTAGAAAAGGTAATCTAGATTGACACATCTTTGGTCAAACTACACAAAAGAGAGAAGAAACCCAGTTTAATAAAATTAGAGAAAAGAATGTCATACTAAGCAAATACTACTGGAATCCACAGGATAATTTGGAAATATTTTGAAAACTTATATTCCAATGAATTGAAAAACCTACACAAAATCTACACAATGAATTGGAAAATCTACACAAAATACATAAAGTTCTATATTAAGCAGAACAACCAACATTGAACCAAGAGAATATAAAACTTAAATAGATTAAGAGCAAGTAATGAAATAAAAGCATAATAAAACAACTCCAAGCAAAGAAAAGCAGAGGACTGGAAGGACTCAATAGTGAATTTAGCTAGTCTTTTAGAGATAAAATAACAATAATGCCCTCAAAATAATCCATGAAATTTAAGAGAGAAAAAAACTGCTTTCAATCTTATTGTACAAAGCTATTATCATCCTATAACCAAAAGAAGATAAAGATATTACAAAAAAAGAAAACTATCAAATGATATTTTAATTAGCTTATATATCAAACTCGTCAATAAAATATTTGAATACTGAATTCAGCAACATGTTAAAAATTTCATGCATCACGATCAAATTGGCTTCATTCTAGAGGTGCAAATGAGGTTCAACAAACACAAATCAGTAACTTCATACATCACATAAACAGTCTTTTTTTTTTTTTTGCGGAACTGGGGATTAAACTCAGGCCTTTGTGCTTGCCAGTGAAGCGCTTATTCCACTGAGCCATCTCCCCGCCCCCACATAAACAAAATCCAGGAAAAAAACAATGTGTTTGCACCAGTGTACATGGAAAGCCTTTCAAAATTCAGTGTCTACCTATAAAAAATGCACTAAATAAGCTAGGAATAGGAAAATGCTATGTCAAAATAATAAAGGTTTTATATATCAAACTTATAGCTAACATCATACTGAAGAGAGGCAAAGCTGAAAATTTCCCTTCCAAAATGAGAAATACAAATTAATTAATTAATTTAATCAGGAAGACAAGGATGTCCTCTTTTACCAGTCCCATTCATTATATTACTTGATAGTTTAACAAAAATAATTAAACCACAGGAAAAATGTAAAGTATGCAAGCAGGAAAAAAGAAATCAAATTATCCTTATTTTAATAAGATCCTATACTTAGAAGACAATAAAGACTCCAGTAGAAGACATAAATGTATAAACAATTTATGGAAATTAGCAGCATACAAAAAGTAATGTGGAAATTGAATAGTTTCTCTATATACAACAACAAATCCATGGATAAGGAAATTAGGAAAACAGTCCCAATCACAGTAATATCATAAATAAAATAAAATACTTAGGAATAAAACTAAAGACCTCTAAATGAAAGGTCCAGTATACTGCAGAGAGAAGTTAAAGAAGAAAATAGAAGAGAGACCTCCTATATTCATGAACTAGAAGAAATACAGGGCTAAAATGTCTGAACTATTCACAACAGTCTACAGATTCAATAGAATCACCATCAAAATACATTTTATGTTCTTCAAAAAACTAGAAAAAGCAATCCTAAAATTCATATGGAAGCACAAAAGACATGGTATAGTAATCCTGGGCAAAAAGGTCCATGCTGGAGTTTTCAGAATGTAAATTAGTAGATCCACAATAACGAAGAGCATGTAGAATCTTCCAAAAACTGAAAAGAGCAATATCATTGGATTCTGTGATAGAGAGCACTCCATGGCATATATTGAAAGGTTTAAAGTCAGCAGGCTATCAGGATACCTGCACTCCAATGTGTATTGCAACAAATTCACAATAGCCACGTGATGACCTCATTCTAACTTCCCATTAGAGGATGAATAAGAAAATGTAATACATGTATACGAACATTATTCAGCCAAAACAAAAAATCACAATCTTTGCACGAAAATGGAAGTAAAGATCAATGTGTTCAGTTCAATAAGCCAGACCCATAAAGACATATATTGTACATTTTCTCTCATATAATCCAGAAAAAAAGAAAACACAAGCTGACATGAAATTAGAAGAGAATCAGTGGAAAGGGAAATTTAAGGAGGAAAAGAGAGGAGCTGTGGTCAGCGTTACGTGAACATATATAAGCAACACAGTGAAACCCCCGGCTCTGTGTAATCAACAGGCACTAATCAAAAAGTCTGAGTATTTTCTTTTTGTTCTGAACTTTAATAGCTTCAAATTTCTAGTGATGCAACTCTGCCAAAATACCTAAGTGCAAATATTGGGCACACTACTCTTGCATCCACAGCCCAGTGATGTCAAGAAGTACAGTAGAATGCTGGGAGCTTGAGGCTTACACTGGCAGGGCTGTGGGGGAAAGGCACCATCTTCACTGTTGGTGGAGGCTAGACTTGTGCAATACTGTGGAAATCAGTGTAGAGATTTCTCACAAATCTAAGATTGAAGGTTCTATTCAACCCAACTATTCCCCTTCTGGATATTTTTCCAGGGGAACTGAAAATATTGTATCACAGCGATGTATGTGCACCCATGTTTATAGCAGTGTAGTCTGTCATAGATAAATCTTGGAAATAACTCAAATGCCCATCACCTGAGAATGGATAAAAAAAGATGTGATATTTTTACACAATGGAGTATTACTCAGCTGTAAAAAGAAAAACTCAAGGCTTTTTTAAGTAAATGGTTGCAACTAAAGACCATGCTTACAAGAGAAATAAATTAGATTCACATGGACAAACATCATATTGTTTCACAAGTTTAAGAAACTAAAACAGTAAATAAAATCTGAAAGGTACAATAGATATTGAAAAAGGAAAAGAATTTGTTCTTAGGGAAGAAAATACAAAAGAAAGAACGGAGAGGATAAAAATATATTTATGTGTATATACAAGATAGCTTGGAAAATTGTACTGCTGATTTCTACACTGGTCTATTGAAAAGAACAGTAACTGCTTAAATTTTTATCTCCTTTTTAATTTCTTATAATTTTACCACTTTACATGCTTATAGCTGGTATTCTAAACAGCTAATTTGAACATAATATTATTCAATAAAACAATCATGCTTGAATTCTTATTATTTTGTTCAGTGTTTCTAGTAGGTTTTTCCTTGCTATTTTTTATTCTCTTTAAAATACTTTAAAATAGAGCTGGGGATGTATCTCAGTGGCATAAATGCCTGCCTGACAAGCATAAGATAACGAGTTTGACCCCTAGATAACTAGATAGATAGATAGATAGATAGATAGATAGATAGATAGATAGATGATAGATAGATAGATAGA
>NDGN011208234.1:0-11296 GCA_002564285.1 Tympanoctomys barrerae
AATAATCTTGTAGGTGATGTTCTTCAGTATCTTCTTTAATGCCACCAACAAAGATCTTCTTCATCTTTAAGTAGGCACTTGGTCTTTGAGAATCTTCTCTTGAGACAGCTTTCTTTGGTTCCACAACTCTTCCATCCACTTTGTGTGGCCTTGCATTCATGACTGCATCCACCTCCTCTACAGTGGCATAAGTGACAAACCCAAAGTCCCTGGAACACTTGGTGTTCAGGTCTTTCATTACCACATAGTCTGAGTGTTCCCCATTGCTCGAAATAGGTCCTCAGACTCTCATCATTTGTTTCAAAGCTCAGCTCTCTGATGAAGAGCTTCTGTAGCTGTTTGGGCTCCTTGGGAAACTCTGACTTAGACATGATGGCAGTCAGAAGAGAGATTGCTGATGCTTCCTCCACAGTGTCCACCAGCAGAAAGGAATAAGCTACTAAGCATACTCAGTCCAGCCTCTTCTTTGATGATGTGGAAATTTCTACTCATCTTTGGAGACTGTGTTCAGATATCCTTTCCTGGATTCACTCACACCTCTGAGCTCTACAATCTTTACTCATCTCTGTAATAGACACGGGATGGGCTGACTGTCAAAGAGTTGGAATTTCATCCTCACGGCCACCCAGATTTGACATTTGTGGGAGTCCCTTAAACTCTGTGTGCTTCAATGCCCTCATCTGTGAATTAGAGATGAGATGAGTGATTCTTGTTGCATTGAGGGCTTATGCATTACAATACATATAGAGCAATTAAGTAAGCTAGGACCTGGTTAATGATAAGCTTTCAATAAATGAGGATGAGGATGAGGATGAGGGTGGAAGTAGAAATGGACAGGAGGAGTGTGATTCTTAGAGACCCAGGGAGGAACAGTGCAGACAGGAGTAGTGTCTTCTTTTCAGAATAAGACTTCAACCAATGTTTGGAAGAGAATCTGCCAAGAGAAGATAATAAGTAAATATTTGTTGAGTCTTTGGAAACCTGAGTTGACAAATATATCTCTTCTGGCCAATGCCCAGCATCAAGTAAGTGTCCGATCAATGTCACTTCGCATAATAAATATATCCATAAAGAAATCAACTGTTCAGCCTTTGAAACCTATAGATCTTCTTTCTCATGCTCATCTTGATAGCTTCCAGTCAGGAGTCCTGCAGACTCTTGTCCCCTGACAGAATAGTAAAAATGAACAAGAGCCCTGGTTTGTGGAGATGTCCAAAGACTCAGTCATGAAGGGCACCTCCAGCATTAGTAGGGCCCTCATGTCCAGCTGGAGTACCTCTGTGAGGTGCCAAGACTAGCTTGGCACTCTTTTGCCTTCTGATACACTTTCAATAGGAATAAAAGCAACTTTGATTTCCCTCAGGACCCATAAATAATTCAATCCCATTTGTGTGTCACTGAATCTCTTTTAGCAGGAACCATACAAAGGTCGGGGCCAAATAAATGTCTTTTCGATGTTTGTGCATAATGTCAAAGTGTATTTTTAGGGTAAGTGGTGTTCAGAGAAGGGCTAAAGAGAAATGGTGAAGTAATTTTGTTCCACCGCAGATCTTCCAGAACGGATCAGGGTATGCTTCAGATAGCTCTCAGAACCATGGAATTCTGCCTGCATTGATCAACCAGAGGGGAGGAGGTTAACAAGGATCTCACTGACCCCAAAATGACATGTTATGGCTGAGCTCTACCAGTCCCAGAAGTGGAATCAGAAGAATTTTGGCCCCAATTTCTTAAACATGCAAATTCTAGTGAGAAGGAAGGAAGGAAAGAGGGAAGGAGGGAGGGAGGAGGGTGGGAGGGAAGGAAAGAAGGGAAGGGAAGGAGGGAGGATCTTCTTCCTTCATACATATTAATTGCAAGTAATTAATACTTGGGAGGTATTTTAGTGGACAAGATCATGGGCGGAGAAGCCTATCACTCTCTGAATCTTGGGCAAAGTACCTCAGCTCACTGAGTCTCCCTTTCTCCATGTGTGAAATGGAGGCAATAGCAAACCTACATCTAGGTATTTCTGTGAGAATTAGATAAGGCAAGTACAAATCTTAGCACAATGCTCAGGGCAAAGTAAAGGCTCCTCAAAATTCTATATTGTTTCAAGTATCTTTTAGGCCATAGTCTCCAAGTTTTCTTTCCCCAAATACATGATGTGGTTTCAGGCTGTCAAAAATCCTTCAAGAACTCTGGTTTGTTGATGACACCCTTGTTTCCCAATCTGTTGCTGTATATATTCTCATTCACACCCTCTGTCTACACTTCCCACTGTCATTTTATGGGGCAGGAATGAAGAAAGGCAGAGAGATGTGCCTAAGAGTCCACCAAGTCCTACTCATGAAATCCATCATTCAGCCCACAAAGACCCACAGGGCTGCTCAGCAGATAGCCAAATCCCACCCTTAGCAATAATAGCAAAGGAAATGCATCTTTTTCCAAATGAGGACACTGAGGCTCAGAGAGGGGATATCGCTGTCTCAGGAAGACACAGCATGTTCAAAGGTTCTAAACTACAAAAAGTTCTGGGTAAAATTTAGTGAGGGAAAGGAGAAAAGAAAGAAGGAAGGGGAAAAGTAAATATATATGTATATACAATGAACAGCTTGGAAAATTGTAGTGCTGATTTCTCCTGGTCTATTGAAAAGAGCAGTTAATGCTTAAATTTTGTTTTCTGTTCTTTTCAATTTTTGACCAGTTTTGCATGCTTACATCTGGTAATCTGAACATTTAAATTGAAGTCAACAATACACAACATAACAGCCATTGTTGAATTCTTATCATTTTGTTTAGTGAAATTCTACATCATTTCTAACTGGTTTTTTAACTACTTTTTATTATCTTAAAAAAATAAAATAATAAATTTAGGGGGTCCATGAATGTCAATGGAAAACCATTAGAGGAAGTGTTTTAATAATACATTACTGAGAATTTTCATTTCTTTTAACTGAATGCAGACAATCAGACTAGTACTTACCTTATTATGGCCAAGAGAAAGTTAGTTCTCCATCAGATGGTTTTCTATGTCATCACAAATGTAGACATTATTCATGTTTACTGCAACTTTGAAATATTCATGATTATTAGCCTTCCCAGGAAAACTATTCAACACAGTACTTAAAAGTGTGCATATTGTTCCATTATATGTTTGTAACTTTTAGTATTTTGTCAAGAATAAAATTGCTTCCCTTTCTAATTCTAATTATTTTACTTCGCCAACATGAAAAGAAATTTTAAGTGAGCTCTAGATCCTCATCCAACCTCCATTTGCACCAGAAATGATCAAGAGACCTAGGAAGTGCAGAGCTGCCATCCAAAGTATCTTCCAGAAATTTCAAGCACAGACTCACAGAGCATGCTGGAGAACTCTCAAGGCTCTAAGTACACTGGGCTATTTCTATGCTACACTTAAAATGTCCCACCCTTCTCTCTACTATTATTCAAGCCAATCATGAGAAGCAGGAGAAAAGAGAGGAGAAGGAAACCAAAGAGCAGGAAGAAGAGGAGGAAAAGAAAGAACTCAACAACCAGTACCATGATGACAGGTATTGCAATTGACCTAGTCTTTTTCTATGACTTAGTTCACAGTAGCCCCAGTTGCAGTGGGGAAGATTACAGAGTCAAGGGTTTTGTCCAAAGCCACATTATCAAACAGTTTGTCGAGAACTCATGCTGTGTCTATAGGTCCTGGACCACTGCTTCATTTTGTCCCATGGGCCCTTGTGCCTAACAGCCAACCAACCTGTCTTGTCCACCCACCCCAAACTTCTTCCATCAACAACCACTTCCCCAACACATAGTGGCACCTAAATTGCTTGTCCTTATCTAGAATATTTTATACCATCCAATTCTTATTATTTCAAGTCTAGCAGAAGTTTTAAGGGGAAGACTTTATGTCAAGAGGATGCTGTCTGAGCTTCCTAGACAGAGATTTGCTGGTGAAGGAGTATATCAGTCAGGGTAGGCCGGGTACCAAATAATCCCCATAACTCAGAGACTGAACATTCATAGAGCATTGTTTCTTGCATCTACTATGTGTCTGTCAAGGTTAGCTGTGACTATGCTTGACATCTCTTCTCTCTGGGACCTTGGCTATGGGATAAGTCACAATTTGGAATGCTTTAGCATAGTGCTTTAACCTTCTTGGAAAGACACGTCACTTCTGCTCACAGTTCACTGGCCAAAGCAAATGACTTGATGGGAGAGGGAAGCATTATTGCCCTCCAAGGAGGGGCAATGAATATTCCAGTGACTCATTCAGCTGGCATGGGTGCAAAGCCCACAAAAAAATGCTGCTTTTGGATATAATCTGATAATGTCCCCAAGTTTGCCCTCTGGTATGTCAATCACATATTTACAATACTGAACCTTGCTTCCTCTGATTTGTATTCATCATAGTCTTAACAGTCATTATGATGATAAATTTCCTGTTTAAATTATGGAAAAGATGCTGCTTTTAGAAAGTATGCTTGGAGGAGACTCCATTCTCTCCTGTTCCCTCATCCCCACTATTCTGGCAGAACCTCCAGGACTGGCCACTGATTGGCCATATCCCCTAGTACACCAAACACAGCCAAGTACACACAGTGGGTTCAGGCCACAAACATGGACCCTCACATTCAGATGCTGGTACTAAGTGAAGGTTATGGGTATTCAAACAATGAAGAAAACAGCATGTCAACCCATAACACTCTTCATAAGCCCTGCTGCCTAATGAAGGGGCACTCTGGGATAATCTTGTCCCCTCTGAATTTAAATGCCAGGTGTAAAGAGTTTGTCAGCACAAGATGGATTAGTAGAAGGGATGAAGGAGCTACGTTACCAAAATAGTTTTCTTCTTTCCATTTGATTAATGAGAAGGAGGCCCAGCTGTGCTTTTATCTCAGACAGATTGTGCTAGAGAGACACTAGTGATGTCATCAAGTGATGGATTTTCTCATACCTCCACTCACTGAACCATGCCAGACCCATCACACCCTATGTGATGCAGATGAAGAACACAGATCTTGGAGCTCCTGGAACAATCACCTTCTCATCAGCTTGCTGTGATGACACTATGTACTGAAGTGGCGAGCAGATATGGTGATATAGCACAAAAGTGAAAAGCTATTAAGGTGATATCCATAAGCCAGATGCAGCCCACAGATGTATGTATGTTAAGATCATACATATGTTTGGTTTTTCACTTTATTTTGCTATTTATTATGAATTTTTTAAACACACAGCAACATTGGTTCTTCAATATTTTACTAAATTTGATGTATTATAAATCTATCCATCTTTCCCTCTCTGTCCACCCATTAGTCTACCTTATTCCTCGTTCATTTCAAAGTAAACTGCAGATGTCAATATCCTTCCTCCTACACATTTTACTATGATTTTCATTAAGTAGAACTTCATATTTGTTTTCAGAGTTCTGCATGCAATTTATATAGATTGAAATACATTATAGAGATGCACTTATAGAATTTAACAAATACTGATGTGTTAGCTTTCCATTGCTGAAACAAAATACCTGAGATTATCAACTTATAAGGAAAAAAGGTTTATTTTTGGCTCTCAATTTTAGAGATTTCAGCCCATGACCAATTGGCCTTGCTGCTTGAGGCCTGTGGCCAGGAAGCAATTTATAGGAGGGAATGTATGACGGAGCAAAGCTGCTCACATCGTGGCAGCCAGCAGGAGAAAGAAAGAATGAAATCAGGTTCCCACAGTCCCTTTCTAGGCCACACCCTCACTGGCTAAACCTCCCACCAGGCCCCACCTTTTAAAGGTTGCACCACCTCTCAATACCTCCATGGGCTGGGCACCAAGTCTTCAAGAGAAGGCCTTCATCCTTCAAGGGGCAGCCCAGATCCGCAGTACGACAGCATGTATCAGTGCAGTCCCAAGCCCATCCAGCTGCAGCCCATTACCACACTCTGATCATGCCTACACTTCCTCCCCAGGGTACCTGTACCCTCAGCTGAGGCTAATGTTGTTTAGGTTTCAGAATTTCATATACATGGACACACAACAGGTGTCTTCCTTTGTGTCTGACTTCTTCTGCTCTACACATTGTTTCTGAAGTCCCCTCCTGTTCTGTGCGTGTGTTGGTAATTTGTTCTTTTCCATTGCTGAGTCAAATCTATTTGAATCTGTTTGCTTAACACTACATATGTGGAAACTTTTAGAATTAAGCGTTAAATTTGAAGGAAGACACATTGAAGACTGTTTTTTCACTTGCTGACAGAAAAATTGGAAGGTTGCATATAAAAATCTATATGTCTGGATCCATTCAAGAATCCTAAGATTGGGAAAATCTGGACTCATCTTGTCCTCCAGCAGCAGTGGGTGGGGCTGGGGAGCAGTGCTAACTTGAAACTGAAATGCTCGGCCTCTTTCACCACAGCCCTCATCCCCACCTGCCATAGCCATCTACCTGACTGCATGCACTCATGTTTCCTTCCTGCCCCTGGAGATAAATTATTTCTGACTACTATTAACTATGACCAGGTGCTTTAAAATAATTATGGGATGAATTAATGAAGAAGAGGATAAATGAAGTATGAATTCACTGTCTACCTTGCACCAAAGACCCTGCATGTCAGAGTGAACTAAAGACTCCAGAATTTGGAGTCTAAGTCTGAATACCTAAGTCTAAATCCCTTCTCTACCTCAGAACCTCTTTACTTCCCTCCAGTGTAATATGGAGATACAAATGCTAATTTATCAGTCCCATAAGAATCAATGAAATAAACTTCTGAAACAGCCTAGCATCACCAGGATGGTAGTTTATAATTATCTATATTATCATTATTACCATCATCTGTCTTTCTATAAGGCAGGAGGTCAATTCATGTTTCATTCCAACCCTCCAGTGCAGCAATTTGAAACTTCTGAATCCTGAAGGAGGATATGATTGCACCTGATAGTAGGGAGGAGTCTCCTCACTCCCATGCCCTCCTTTCCAATTAGGCTCCATCTCAAGGCTGTGTTAGCTCCCAAAAAGAAGGCATCACCAAAGTCCAGAAGCCTTCTAACTGAGCAGGAGCTGCCTCCCTGTGCTTAGAAGACTTCGGTCAAAAAGTAGCAGAGATTTCCAAAGACCAAATGAGATACATGAAAGAGTAGAGAGCCACAAAACATAGAATCCAGGAATAGATCCACATACATCTATGACATTATTGCATGATAAGATTGTATCCCTATCAGTGGGGAAAGACAGATTTCTCTGTAAATGGTAACAACTGGGAAACCATCTGGAGAGAAATAGAACCAAATCCTTATTTCACACCTTGCAGTAAAACAAATTCCAGATGGATCAAAAATCTAAACATAAAATAATGAAACAATTAAAATGCTAAAAGAATGCATTTTATTTTTAATAAAATCTTGATAAAGGGAGAACATTAAGGACTATTTAAAATCATAACCTATATATAAGAGAAGTATCTGTGAACAAATTAAATAAGCAATTTCTGCTTTTAAAAACCACAAAGTTTTTAGAAGATGCAAAATAAATTGGAAAATACTTGTGTGAGCAGAAGAAATGGTCATTTCCTAAAGATAATGAAATTCAACAAATCAGCAAGAAAAAGATCAACAACCCAAAAGAAAACTGGACAGAATTTCTTTGCATTAGAAATGAAAATATAACTGGCTCTTAAACATACAAAAAAATGCTTACCCACTCTAATTATAAGATAGATGTAAATGCAAATTGTAGCAACATATTTTTAACTTCTAATTGCCAAAAATCAACATGTTTGATAACAAATTGTGGCACTGAGATTGTGGGGAAACAGTAACTGTCTTAATTGCTTATAAGATGGTAAATTGATAAACATCTCTGAAGAGCAATTTGGCACAAACTTTTAAAAATTAAAAATGCGCACACTATGACCCAGAAATTCCTCTAGAAAAGGCAATCCTCAAGTCATACTTGAACTTACACACAGTGCTGTACATATACACATTATTTTCAGAATTGCTTAGAGTACTGGAAGTGGTAGGATTGTCTAAATCTACAAAAACATGATTGGTAAGCTAAATTGTGGTACACCCAGGTAATGGGATAGTCCTCTTTGTGGCAATCTAAAGCATCTACAGGATACACTGTCAAAATTGCCATGGAAGACAGAGCGTGGCAGAGCAGATTCTAAAAATTTAGTACAGTATTCTTTTGGTACAGAGAGGAGAGGAAGAGACAGAGCTTAAGCTCATAGACTATAAATGTATAGTACATAGGATGTATCAAGAAAGACATAGACAAAGCCCAAATCAATAACTGGCTCTGCAGAGTGGAACTGCATGACTGAGGCTGTACAGTTCCAATCTGGAATTTCATAATATATTTATGTCATTACTCAAAACAAATTTTGCAGGTGTATATAAGAGTGCACATCTATAAGCCCAGCACTTGGGAAGCTGAAGCAGAAGAATCAAGAGATCAAGGCCAGCTGAGGCAATCTAATGAGCTTAAGGTCCATCTGGACTACAGAGAGAAAATATCTCAAAAGCTATATATATATATAATATAAACTGAGGAGATTATTTCCTTAAACTATTACAGAAAGGCATCATTAGAATAGTCCAGATAGATTCCCATATAACCTGGGCATTCTAGGAACTTTCTGAAATACATCAGCAGTAGTCAATTTCATTGCACCCGAGATAACACCGGCATTTCTATTAGGCCTGGAGAAGCGCAGTGAGCCTTCGGCTTTTGAGTCTCCAAATCTAAGCATTCTGCAGGAGGACAGACATCAGCCCACCCAGTGCTCTACCACAGCCTTCTGAAAAAGCAGGATTTCCTTTCACAAGCTCCCGCTGACCACATCACTCTGAGGGCCCATCACACACAGGGGTGTGGAACAGAATGTTTCTTGACATAAATGGAATTTGGAGCTATTTTCAAATTTAGAACGCATTTACACCGTAATGTGAAGGCATTTTTAGCTCCCAAATGGTAACTGACATTTGAGGACTCACTATCTGCCAAGGCTTCACAGGCATTATTTTTTCTAATTCTCACCATGACTATGCAAGGGGGACAGCCTGCATCTTCTCCATTTCATGGGTGAGGAAACTGAAGCTCAGAGAGGTGTTCCCAAAGTCACAACACAAGACTCACTCCAGAAAGCCCCTCTTATCACCTACTTCCCTCTCCTGGTTTTCAAATCACAAAATCTGGCCTCATGTGCCAGACCTCCTCCTACTCCTTCTGCTATGTCTCCTCCAGAACACTAGATGGCATGGCATCCTCCCAAGGATGTCGACCTCTTTATTTCCAGAACATGTGAATGTGGTACATCACATGGAAGAGGGGATGAAGACGTAATTCAGGTTCCTGATCAGCTGACCTTAAAAAATAAAAGACTCTCCTGGACTATCAAAGTGGTCCTTGAATGCACAAAAGGGAGAGAAAACCAGAGCGATGTGATGGGGAAGAGGGAGGAAGGGACCACAAGCCAAAAAGGGAGTGAGGCGGGTGCTTGAAGCTGGAAAAGGGAGAGAACAGACTTCCTGCAGAACCTCCAGCAAGTAATGCTACCTTGTCTACCCTTAAGTGTTAGTCCTCAGAGACCTTTCCAGACTTCCCAGACTCAGAATGTAGGCTATACCCCTAAGTGTGGGTTAATGTGTTACATCAGCAACCAAAAAAACTAAGACTGAATACATGCAATGACAAGTGCTACAGAGAAAAGAATGCAGAGAGCTATGGAAACACCACACGTGACAATGGACACCTCTGTAAATAAGATAGGATCACATGACAGTGATCTTCCCCATAAAAATGGACAGGATATTGACCTTGGGCGGTTAGATGTAAAGTGTCCCCCAAAATTCTTATGTGTGTAGAAGATGATTAGATCATGGGGCTGCTCTACTCACCATGGGTGTGTCCATTGATGACTTGAGTACCTGAGTGTGCTGTTAGAATGTGGGACCTGCTTGGAGTGGGCCACTGCGGACTGCACCGGGGAGGATGCATCTCCCTCTCTAGAACTCTGCTTCGCTCTCTGCTTCCTGACTGCCATGATGTGAGCAGTTTCCTCCCCCAGACCCTTCTACACTTTCCTGCCTGGAACCCAGCTCACTGTTGACTATATTTTCTCAAAATCATGAGACCAAATACACCTCTCCCCTTTCAACTTGTGGATATCAAGTATTGTGCTCGGTGATAGGAAAGTAACCAAGACAAAGACCATCGAAAACCTGAGGTTGGCAAGCAGCCTAGATCTGTGCTATTCAACAGCACTTTCTGTGATGATGAAAATGTTCTACACTGTCCTGTGTGGTGGTCATGAACCACAGGTGGCTACCAAGTACTTAAAATGTGACCGGCATGATTGGGAAATTGAATTTTTTAATTAATTTAAATCTATAGAACCACATGACTTCTACTGCCATTTTGGCCAGGGAAGCGCTAAGCAGTTGCAAAAGCATCAAAGGAAAGCGCTTTCTCTTACAAAATGAATCGTCCCTCCCCTTCCCTGGAGCCTTCTCAGGGCCAAGGTCAAAGTCAGTCCTGGAAACATAAGCTGTAAATCCAGGTGGTCAGAGCAGTGACCCCAGCATGACTGCTTCTCGGTCAACTGAACTCAAAGTAAGTCACTCTATTGGCCATGCACAACCCAGTTTCCTCTGCTATAATATGGGAAAAAGAATCAATATCTCAGCATGAGATATCCCATGTAAAGGGCGAGTTGACAGTCTTGGTAGCAACTTGTCAGGAGTTTGTTGTTTCCTTCACAGTATTCTGTCTTCCACAGTTACATGGTGAGATCACAAACTTGGTTCTGATTCCTTCTTCTGCCTCTCCTTCATCAGCAGCTAACAGAACAGCTGGCCCTCAGCACTGCCTCAGTACAAAACTGAACTGAATCCACTTAAGTCTGAATGCCTTTAATGCTCAGTGCTGTATGTGTAATTTTAAGCACTAAATATGCTGAGCCCAAGAATGTGTATGAGCAGCATCCCTCTGCAGCTGAGAGCCTGGATGGCAGGACTGGGACAGAGGTGCTAGAAAGGCACCTGGACACCCTCCTCCCCTCGTACTCCACTCCTCCCCGAGGCCTGTGTCATCCTTCACAGAAGAAGGGACTGGCGAGGTGGAGGCTTCCTCCACAATTGGCAGATTATACTGGAGGAAAGGGCTGAATTAACTGAAATTCATACAAAACAGAGAAGCTTAGAGTTGGCAAAAACTTGGGGGTTGTTCAATTGTTCTTAACCTTGCCACAGGTTAGAATTGGCTGAGGAGCTTTTGAAAATTACTGTAGCGATGAAGTCAGAATCTCAAGTACCTAGAGATCCAAATGCACAT
>NDGN011208247.1:0-13968 GCA_002564285.1 Tympanoctomys barrerae
GAAGTTGACAGAAACTTTTTTGCCAGAGCATGGGTGGGCAATGCTATTAAATCACAGATTACAAGCCAAGTAGGGTTAAAGTGAAGAACAAACTCATTCCATAGGATGACAACCATTTTAATAAAACATTGGGTCAGAAGCCATGGCAGAGTAAGTCCATGAAAGACTGGAGATAACAAGGAATTTCAACTCAGACTGAGGTTTTCTTTCCTAAAATGTGAATAAAATGCACATTTTATTAAGACACATCATTTTGTTTCTTCCCTTCTGAGTTTACTTGTTATCTTCCATCTAAGAAATTTTATTTGCCAGGGAACTTCTCTCTGAAGTATTTCCCAAGCTGATTTTTAAGACCCAAGAGCTCCCCTAGTTTTACAGAGAGGTAATAAACTTTAGAGATAGTATGAGGACTCGGACCCTGTTTTGTTATTAAATTCCTTGATCTCCCTGATTCTTCATCATTTCATCTACTAAAAAGAAATCACAGAATAGAACTTTCTTTGCAAGACTGTTTTGAGAATATTTAAAAATGTATATCAGAGTGTTTAGCAT
Source organism: Tympanoctomys barrerae (assembly GCA_002564285.1). Lineage (NCBI taxonomy): Eukaryota > Metazoa > Chordata > Mammalia > Rodentia > Octodontidae > Tympanoctomys > Tympanoctomys barrerae. The sequence continues at coordinate 553 of NDGN011208247.1, forward strand.
TGTGTCTGACATAATTTGTTAACAAAATTATTTCACTTTTTTCCTCCTTCAAGTAAATCCAAATAGGCAGAGAGGTTATGGAATATCTCTTTTTTAAAATACTGAAAATAACTGAGTATGATCTTATAAGGAGAGTTGATTGAATGTACTCTCAAGATCTATTTCTAGGATTGTGATTTGATAATGTTGTATATCAGCTTGTAATCATCTGAATTTCTTCAAATCACTTAGGACAAAAATAGTAAGAAACAAAAAGAAGTAGTTAATTTCTAGCTTCAAAATAAAGCACTGTTTTTCCCCTAAAATGTTTGTTTAGATTGACTCTTGTTTTCCCTCTTGGGAAAGCAATTTTCCTCAGCTGGCAACTCTTCCAACTTCTGCTAACTAGCCAACCAAATAACAGCTCTTGGAATGGGAAGCTTGGAGGGGTTCTTATTACTGAATCTCTGTGATAAATGGAACATTGGCTCCCTTTTAAATTGCTTCTTAGACATTATAATAAAATTGGTTTTTAGCAAAGCTAGATAAATTCCACTCTATAAGTAGATATGCAGGGCGTGTCATGCCAAGCCCATTATTCATTCATATTTCCATTACTGTTATTGTTGAAGGGGTTGGCTTGGTGAGTAAGTAACACATAATGAACTGTGCATTTCATTGAGTGGTTGATATTGAAATCGACATCACAACCATTTCACAGAGTTACTCGGCAGTCACTGTAGCTGGCACTGGACATGTGGAGACATAAGGACACATCTCAAGGAGTTAAAGCTTCCCAAGGAGCGTTCAGCCCCTGGAGGAGACTGAAGCATCAGCAGATGTGTTATTATACAATATGATAAAAATGGCAAATATAAACAATTTAGAAAAGTAGAATGGTGAAAGATCTCAGTATTTTCATCTTGAGACTCAGGAAGGGCTTCCAAGATGGGATGCTCAAAAGAATGGGAAGCTTCCTCCTTTATCACTTTCCACAAATTGAGAGAAACATCACATAACCATGATTGTTGAGGGACACTGGCCACCAAAAATAAGGGGAAAAGAAGTGGCTCTGTACTGCATGATGTCATGCCTAGCTGCTGCTGCTTCTTTTCCTCCTTCTGCCTCTCCTCCTCCTCCTTCTGCTCCTCCTGCTCCTGTTCCTCCTTCTCCTTCTTCTTATATATTTTGTTCAGGGTCTCACTACACAGCTCAGACTCATAATGATCCTCCTGTTTCCAAGCCTCCCAGAGCTGGGATTATAGGTGTGCGCCACCACGCCCAGACTCAGTCACAGGCTCAGTGTGCCCAGGGTTGGGGTTGAGGTGGCCTGTGGTACTGGGGATTGAACCCTAGTCCTTACACTTGCCTAAGCAGGCACTTAGTCCACTGAGCTATCTTGCCAGCCCTATGCCTAGTTTCATGAGCCCAAATTCCCTACCAGTTCATCCTCTCCTGTGCTGAAGAGCATGAGGTAGCCTAGAGGGAACAGCAAGTATCACCTGCTTTCCTGTGCTGGGAAATATGGTGGCAGCAGTAAGGAGATGGCCTCCTCCCAATATTTCCCAGAATCCCTTTCATAAGTGCCCCACTTATAGCCAATATTTTTAAAGCTTCTTCTCCCATCTAATAGGAAAATTTTATATGATAATTGTTCTGTGGGATTTAGTAATTTGGTTTCTAAACAGGAAATGCCAGATTTACCCCCTCCCAAGTATTGTTTTAATTCCAGTATGAACCCAAAGAATCCTACACTTATGTAAAACATTCCCTAAGGACTAGTACTGATTACACTGAAAACTTCTGTCTTAATCCACTGGGTCTAACCATTTGATCTGTGGTCAACCACTGGGAGGAGGGACTGGCAGTCTTTGGGTAGAAGATCAGAATTCCATGTAGGTATTGGATTCCTGTGAGGTAATACTGCTATGTTTGCTTTCCTTCCTTTTTTCCTTCTTTCCTTCAGCTATTTGTTAAATAAATGTTAGTATAAGCCTACTTTATTCCATATATTTCTCCAAGCACAGGAAAAGTGTACTAAGATTTTTCAAAACTCCTGCTGTAGTTGAGATCCTGAATGTCCTGGAAAGGCTCCTGTGTCAAAGGCTCAGTGGCCATCCTATGATATGAGTAGGAGGTGGGGCTTAGTGGAAGGAAGTTAGGTCTTTGGGAGTGTGTCCTTTAAAAGGGGATACTGGGACTCCAGCCCCTTCTCTCGCTACTTCCTGCCACCATGTGGGGAGTAGGTCCTCCCAGACATGTGCCTTTTCCCTCACTTAAGGCCCACACTAACCAGGCCAAGTGACTCTGGACTCAAACTTAGGAAAACAAGAGCCAAAATCAACATTTCCCTTTAAACCGATCATCTCAGTTATTTTGTCCCAGTGATAAAAAAAAAAAAAAGTACCACAAATGTGAAAATACCTGTACTGGTGGAGCAGGTTCTCATCCATGATGCTTGGATTCTCTTCCTGAGACCAGGTTCACTAGTACAAGTTTTAGACTAGAAAGTTCTGAAATGAATTAGAGTTTAGCCCCATACCTGTCCGCTGTTTCCCTTACCAAAGAATTCTCCAGCAGATTGTCTAGAAGATCCTATCAGAGATTCTGCAGTAAGGTCAGAAAAGTGATGAAGATGCCAGGCCCAATAGCCCACGCTTATAATTCCAGCTAGATGGGAGGCTGAGGCAGGAAGAATGGCAAGTCTGAGGACAACCTGGGCAACTTAGGGAAACCCAATATTTGAAAAAAAAAATGCTGGAGATATCACTTACTGGTAGTGATCCTGTACTGGGAAGAAAAAAAATTCATGAGAGAAACCAAGAAATGGGGAGGAAGAAAGGGACATAAAGAGAACTGTGCTATGTCCGTGTACCAACTCCCAACAATGATGTTATCATTATGTATTGTAAACATGTATTAATAGAATGTAACCTTTTTAAAAAGGTGCAAATTTGAAATACTCAAGTAAGAAAATAAGACATTCTCCTATTAGTAAATTTCCTGGGAAATATTAAATAACAAATTCCTATGAGAATTAATGTCTGTAGTTATTGTTAGTTCTGAAAACAATTAAATTCTAATTTCAAAGTCTGTTGCTCATGTGCATTAAAAGTGTATACAGATTAAAATCCAAAATTTTCCTTCCCATTTCTTCAACTGTTCAAGCTAATGGGTGGGCAATGAACAGGATCTTGTAGTAGTTGCAGTTACCAGAGGCTGCTTTCCACTAAATCATTTGCCTGCTCCCTTTAGAATTTTAAGTAGATTCTATTACTATTAAAGAGATGTGAAAGTTGAGATAATACAAAGTTCTTTTTAGCACTTGCCCGCATCTACATAACTCAGAACAAAGTTCAAGCCCTGCGCCTAGAGCAGTTATCCCAGGAAGTGCCCACTGCCGGAAGATGCACCATGCAGGTGCTGAGGAGACCGAGTGAATCCCAGCCCTTGTCCAGTTCCTTCCCCAGCACCCTTAGGCACTGCCCACCGCACTTGGGAGAGCAGCTCTGCTGAAGGCCCACAGTAGAGATTTGGGCTTGGCTGAGAACAGGAGAGCAGATGGAGAATCTTGGCTTTTGCTGCACAGGAAGACGTCTTGGGGTCCATGTCAGTTGTCCAGTGGCCACCAGCTATTTCAGCTCCGTTAGGAGAGATCCTACTATGCTAGTCAACGATGGCATGCAAAGGTTGGGTAGGACCAGGTGTGGGCACAATTCCCTCGTATCCAGCCCTGGCTTCTCCCTCATGCTTTCTTCCATATATTTGTCAGTTATCTATCTAAAACCGGAGTCAAGTCTTACAAGTCCTGCAGCTGCGGTCCCAACTGCCTGGCAGGAAATGGGCTGAACTCCAAACTCTACAGCCATGTCCAAGGCCCATCCCCCCTTGTTCTGTTCTCTCATCTCTGGTCCCCTCCAGGGCATGTGCTGTGCACGTCATGCTCTGTGGCCTCCCTCCTCACTCCTTCTGCTGTTCCTCTGCTGGTCCTGTTCCTTGGGTGAGTCTCAAAGGTCTCTCCTTATTTTCAAGGACCAGTTCAAATGCCTCTATGAAGTCTTTCCTGATTTCCGTCATCTTCACCGCATTTCCATTTGTCTACGGTGGCACTTCCTTTTCCTCATTTTTTACATGATTCACATACATGTGTATGCGTGTACACGTGTGTGTGTGTGTGTGTGTGTGTGTGTGTGTGGTGTATTTAATTTATCAGCCTTTCCTTTCCCTGGTCCACGGGCACCTCAGAGGTACAGAAAGCGTTTTTCACTCCTAGCACCCACAGCGAGGTCAGACACGCAGTATACCTTCATGGTACATGGGATGACAGTGCTGGGTAATGTGACTGTGATCATGAAAATGGCAATGATCCTAATGAAAGTCTAGCTTAGTTACCACAAAAAGTACATTGCCTCCAACTTGGCAAATGGCCTTTTTAAAATTATAGGGTTAGATGCCAGAATTCTTCAGTCTCCTCGTTCTACAGTAGCTGAAATTATGCTGAAGTAGGAGAGACACTGCCATCTAGTGGTAAATCTGTTTCACATTTTGTTTTAAAATGACCTAGTCAACATAATCCTAGCATTTTAAAATAATGTCAGCGGTGGTGCTTGTTTTGTGGTGTCTGGCACACTATCACTCTGATATGACTTTATTATTTCAAACTAAAAAAAGTATAGGCAGTCATTTTAGAAGTACAATCAAGATTACTCAATTGGAGAAAACTTGATTTTCTTATAGAGTATTTGAAAGAGCTCCAGGCACCACGCTGTCTCTGGTGGCAGTAGTTCTGGCTGCTGGAGACATCCGGTCTCCCTGTCTGCGGCACTTACTTTCTTGTTGAGAGGGAGACCAAAAGAAGCACACAAGCCTCACGCCTAAAGCACATATCCCGGGAAACACAGGCTCCCAGCATGCAACTTGATTATAGTAAAATACAATGGTGGGGAGGTCAGCACTGCATAGGGCGGGCCTCTCTGAGGACAGCTGAGATCCCCTGGCCTCCCTGGGCCATTCAGCAGCTGCACAGTGACCGCTGCTAGCGAGTACACAAGCTGCAGGCCAGGGCGCCTCTGGGCTGGTGAGAAAGGAGTGAGTCCGCAGGGCAGCACAGGCCAGATCTCACGGGACTGCAGAAGTAGTGGAAACTCTATGCTAACTGTAGGGTGAATCTGCTGGAGCTTTCCAGGGGGAACAGGAGTGAAACCTGACTTAAGATCCCAGCCCTCGACCAGCTTGGTGGAGAAGTCTGAGACTGCTCTGTGGAATTAGGTATTTTCAGGTAAAGGGTGATAGGATAACAGTGGAGATGGCATCCTTTGAGATACATTTTAAAGGCAGAAGACAATAAATGTGGGAACAAAGAGGGAAGTGTGAAAGAAATCAAGGATGAGTGAAAATTCAAGCTTGAGCCATTCATTGAGACAAAGAAGACTACTGGGAAGAGCAGTCGGGGGTGGGTGGAGTGTGTCCTCCGAGTTCAAGTGTTAGACAATCCCTAGATACCTATGATTATATTTTTAGTCAGGGCCTTTGGGAGGTAATGAGGGTTAGACAGGGTTATGAGGACGTCCCCCAAGGAGAAGGGAGATGGGAGCTGGTGTGTCCCTGCTCTCTCTGCATGTGATGCCTCTCCCCTGTCATGTTGCAACAGGGAGCCAGCTTGACTTGAGACTCCCTAGTCTTCAGCACTGTGAGAAAGACATTTCTTTATAAATTACCCAATCTGGGATATCCTGGTATAGCCACACAGTGCAGACTAAGGCAGGTGGAGAGGAGAGGAGAGAAATAAAAGCACTTATTAGGTACTTATTAAGTGTCTGACAATCAGGGGACATTGCAATAAATGGAACAGACAGAAATCTGTGCGTCTATGGAACTTGCATTCTCATTAGAGAAAACAATGAGATAAATAAGTCATATGCATAGAATGTCAGATTTAGGGCCAGGGATATAGCTCAGTGGCAGAAGCTGCTGTCTGCCAAGCTCAAGGCTCTGAGTTCTATCCCTGATACTAAAAAGAAAAAGAATGTCATATTTTACTGAAGAAAATCAGACAGGAAAGGAAAGAGGGAGCCAAGAGAGTGGAAACAGGGATGCTCTTCCCGAGTCAGTGACCTGGAGTAGAGACCACAGGGACTGTGGGAGGACCAGCCGTGTAGGTGCAGTGGGATTGGGACTCAAGCAAAGGGACCGGCCAAGTGAAAGCCAGGAAGCTGAATGGCACCTGCATGGCTCAAGGGGGACAGAGTGGAGACAGAATGTAGACCTGAAAGACTGGGGTGAGGAGGAAAGCAGATCCTAGCAGGTCTTAGCCATTGCCACTTTTGTATTGAGAGAGAGGAAACAGGCAGATTTATCAGAGTGGATCCGTGGCCTGGCTTCTTTACAGCCTTAGCCCCTGGCTGATATTTTGAGAACAGACTAGAGAAGGACACTTGTAGAATTGGGGGCTCCATAAAAAAACACTTTGGTATTGATCCAGGCAAAGCATCAGAATGGCTTGGACTGGCTTGGTGATGGGCACTGCAATGGGTTTGGGCCCTCATGATGCACTATTCATTGAATCACGTATTACTTTCCCAAAGAGGAAAAAATGGTTGGCACCATACCAGTCTTGTACTGAAAATTTTTTTAATGTCATTGATCCAATCACAATTCTGTTCCTAAATCTAGAATCTCTGTCACAGCAGCAACGTAAACATCCTTAGTTATGACCTCTGGTGACTTTACATCCTATGTGACATACAATAATGCAGTTCTCTGCAAGTGAGGGAGAACTCATGAGCTCATTTTCTTTTCAGTTATATGATGGGGAGAGTGAAGATGCAGACTTGGTAGGAACATTTTGCGGGACCAGAGTACCTGCTCCTTTTATCTCGTCTGGTAACTTCCTTACAGTTCAATTTGTCAGTGACCTATTGATAGAAACAGAAGGATTTAATGCATCATATACCTTCTTGGACAGTAAGTAAACTAATACTTTTATATGTTATAAACTACAGAAGTACTTCTGTACTAAAAAAGTGCTATGTTTATTGTATCTAAACTCAATGTTAATTACTAAATTATATCAGTTGATCAATAAACATTTTATAGCACTGTATAACCTGCAGTAAATTTTGATACAATCCTTAATTAAAAATTTGTACTTAAGGGATGGTGAGATAGCTCAGCAGACTAAACGCCTGCCTGCTTAGGCAAGAACAGGGACTAGGGTTCAATTCCTGGCACCATATGCTGTGCTGGCCCCTAAGACCAGGTGTGTTGGGGCATGCCTGTAATTCCAGCACTGAGAAGACTGAAAATAGAAGGATCACTACAAATCTGGTCTGTATAGTGAAACCCTGTATCAAACACATTTTCAAAAAATTTACACTTAATTCCTTAATAGAATGATACAAATATTCCCCCTTTGGGGACAGCAAATGCAGAATGCTAGAGACTGTGATGATACATGAGAAAAATATCTCCTACATTGTTTTTCTCTTCTTCTTTCAGTGCCTTGTGGTGGAACATATAACGCAACTTGGGTTCCCCAGAATATTTCATCACCCTCTGTATTAAATGCTAGCTTTCCATTTTTCACCTGCACTTGGATCATTAAAGCACCTCACCTCAATCAGGTCAAGATAACCGTGTGGGAACTACAGCTGCCAGCGGACGACTGTGCCCAGAACTATCTAGAGTTTCAGGACTCACCACAGGTAACCAGGACAGGATGGATGACAGTCACAGCTAGAATACCTCTCGCTAATATTTGTAAAATCCGTGATGTAGGTAAGGCATGAGTAAATGAATCTTCAAAGTTACTTATATTTTCAACTCCACTCAGGCATGTGGAGAATTTGATTCAGTAGGGCAAGAGCTTGCAAACTTTCCGATGCCAGCACATTCTCTGGATGTCTTGTTAAAAATGCCTTGGAATCCCCTCTGATGTTGATTCCCCTGCAGTAGAGCACCCATCAATCTCAATACTTGGTCAGCATCTCAAATGTTCTGGCAGTGGCATCAGTGCTTCACAGACTGGGCGTATGCCTGCGGCCAGTGGGACCAGCATGTAGAAGGAATTGAAAGAGTCTACATGAGCATGAGAAAATTAGCTAACACTCTATGAGGGATAGGTCTAGGGGGACAGTATTCACAGTAGCATGGTAAGGGGAGAGACAGGGGCAGAGAGAAGAAAAATAAAAAGATTTCTTTTGATTAAAAGTGAAAAATAAGAAAAAAAAATCTTAATTTCCCAATGAGTAAGTTGTTGAAAAGACTTTCAGGGTATAAAAATGTGACATTAACATGAGACCTAAAGATTTCAGCATGGTCATCCTTGGGCAGATAACTGATGATGAAAATGATGTGAGGGCTGGGGACATTCTGCACCATCAGGCCTCCACATGGACACCTGGAGAACACTCAGGAGTACGTGGACTGTCTTTGCAGTCTGGGGAGTGACTATCCTGCTTATTCCAAGAGTGTCATGTCCAGACAACTGTGTGTTGTCATAAGAATCCCATCTGTTATATTCCAAGTTCTCAGGCTCCTCATTAGATAGCTGGGGTTGCCTGGTTATCACATGTCCCTGTCTTGGGAGAAAAACTCCAGTCTGTCTGACTCCACGGTGCTGACTTCATGAATTTGCTAAGTGTTATACACGTATTAGACACTGGAATTAGTCTTGAGCTCCCATAGTTGTCAAGATGCATGGTTGTCATCATTCTACAGTTTAGTAGTTTTCAGGACAAAGCTATTCCCTACCGGTAGCCTCAGCAGGAACTTAGAGTCAAATACACAAAACCCTTTGGGTTGAACCTCTTTTAATTTTTCCAGTGGTTGATGAAGCTGAGATGGCAGAGTTTGGAGAAGATCCTTCAGCTGGGCCCAATAAGGAGTTTGGGAATGAGTCAGCAGCTGGACTAGCTTACAATTTGGCCCAATATTTGTCATGACTGATTAGGGCCCTTCATCTGAATAAATGAAGGAAAGAATGAAGCATTTTTGTTTGAGCAGATAAGGAGGAAGAGAGAAACTGATGGATGGGCTAGATAAACTGACACCCTCAAAGTACTGAAGAATAGAAAGAAAACCATAGTTGGGAGATTGTAAAGAGACTATGTGGTGCAGGCAGTGCAGGGGGGAAGATGGACAGATGGCTGGCACTGGGGTCAGCAACCTCATGAGTGAGTGTGAACATCACTAGGATTAAGAAGCTCAAAGAAGAGATGTTTAATGGCCCATCGAAAAACCTCAGACCTCCAAGACTTTAGAAAACAAATCAGATGACCTAAATTACTGGTGACCTAAAGCATCACAAGTCTGTAATAAATGAAAGTGTGCACCCAAAAGAAGAGTAAATAAAAATGACAGGCAGGCTCAGGGAGCCTCTTTGGCCCTTGGTAGAGACCTACCTAGGAGGACGAGCTTTGCAGTGTGGAATGTTTAATGTTGCAGTGAGAAGCACAAAGAACACCACCACCACCAGCAGCACCACTGCCCCACCAGCACCACTGCCACCACTTTTCCTCAATGAATTGTGCATGGGGGTGCAGAAGGGGGAAGATTCAGATTTCATATAAGGCTACAGCATGGAAAAGCTGGGGATAGACACAGGGGGTGGTTGACAGTGGAGCTGAAATTCAGATGACACAGCAGGCAGAATCAGGGATAGGACCAGCAGCAGGAGATAGGGATGGAGGTAGGCCAGGAGCCCACCCTAACAGAAGTCTTCAAACAGGGCTGGCGTACAGACCTTCAGTAGGTGATAGAGAACGAGTATCAGAGATGCACTAACTTTGGTACAAGTTGGTATTGACCAGGAATTGATGGGCATTTAGCCACATTTGGGCCATGGTCTTGAGAGGGAATGTGGGCTGCCCAAGTACGAGAGAAGGGCCAGGCAGCACACTGTAGGTGGCAGCAGTTTCAGGGGACTTGCTGTAGTGCTGAAGCCCCCAGATAGGTTTTCTACAGGGCAGCAGAGGTTGGGACAAGGGAGTGGTCTTGAGTTAGCATTGTGGGCTCAGTACTGGGAAAAGAGCTCAAGCAGGGGACTTGCAGTGAGCTGGGCGTCTCAGTGAGTAGGTCTGCTCAGAGCAAGCCCTGGCGCTTGTGAGAATGTGGCACGCTGGGGCTGAGGCCTGTGGTCTGCAAGGAGGCCACTATCTAAAGTTTCATTAGACAATCTGGGCCCCCAGCACCACCCTCACCTCTCTAGGAGGTGGCATGTCTTTCTATTCCAAGGCCAACAGTGAGTCTTGCTGCAGAGTTCTCTAACACTAGAGCTGGTCCTGTGACTGGGAGTCTAAGTCAGATTTCTCTCTGCAGTTTCATTTGCCTATAGCTGTCCACTTCTGAGACCACAACTGACACTGTTTGGCTTCCATTGCATTTCAGATCAATGGAAACCCTGGAGTTCAGTTCTGTGGCAGAAACACATCCACTGCGCCGGTGTTTTACTCCTCAGTGAGCACTGCTGTTGTTGTCTTCAAATCAGATGATTTAAGCTCCAACTCTAGAGTAGGGTTCACCTATGAGATTGCAGGTAAGCCCTGAGACTCCAATTCATTCCAGAAAATCTTGTATCTTCCAATTGTGGGAAGAAGTCACCCCAGTGCTGAGGTTAGGGGTTGTAATGATAAACCATTAGATAAGACTCGTAACTAGAACCAATGCTCAGTTTAGCAAATTACTATCAATGGTTCCTGAAGAGCTAAAATGAGTGTAATACTAATTGAAATGTAATGCAGTTAATTTAAAAATATATCATTTATTTTATCAATTATCCACTTGACTGCATGTAAGGGTCACCATCTATGTGTTTAAAAGCCTCAACAAGATAAAATACCTCCATTATACCTATTTGCAGTTCAGTGATTTTTAGTATTTCAAAAAATTGGGCATCCCTAAACCTTAGGGAACTGTTTTAAAAACCCATAGTTCTTTTAAAGGATTACATGATTTTATACCTGAGCTTAATTTTTAAGAACACTTTATTTACTGTGTGTTTTGAAATTGATGAAAACAGTCTCTGATCTAAGCAAACAATAAAAATACTTAATTTTTACCAAAAAAAATCAATAATGACCTATGACTTTACAGTGCTATTACCACAAATAACTCACCAAAGGAATTGCTGGGAAATCATTAGAGAAAATCCTGTCTGCAATATAGTCTTTGTGCATAAAACAGAGCCTTGGACTGGGCGTGGGGGTGCACACATATCGTCTTCCCACCCTAGCAGGGTAAAGCAAGAGGACTGTAAGTGTAAGCCCAACGTGGGCAACTTAGTGCATTAGCGGCATCCTGTCTCAAAATTTAAAAAAAATAAAAGAAGTGAGGGTGTAGCTCAGTATGATGTACCTCTAGGTTCAATTCCCAGTACCAAAAAGAATCACAAAAAAGTTCTAAATGTCAACCACCAACACCCTGACTGAGTCACAAGAGTCTAAAGGATGCTGGAGCCTTGTTTGGGGGACATTCTTGTATCTTGTCCTTGCACAAGAGTGTTTTTGTCAGCAAGTTTTTGTCATCTCTCAGGTATCAGTGACCGCAAAGGTAAAGGAACTGGCTGGATTATCTTTTTTCTAAAAATTGATCACATTTTGTAAACTTTGAAAATTATTCCTTTCAACTTGAAAGAGCAATAAATATTTGGATGCATATATTAACTATGAGCATTTTTTCTCCTCTAAGACTGCAACAGACACTATAACCAGGGATTTGGCAGTCTGAGGAGTCCTGGATGGCCAGACAATTACTATGAGAACCTGGATTGCACTGTGATACTCTCGGCCCCCCAGAACCACAGCATCTCCCTCTTTTTCTACACTTTGAACATCGAGACCTCCAGAAACTGCGTGCATGACTTCTTGGAGGTGAGGTGCATTTGACTGTTGAAGAAATGACTTAGCATGAGAGAAGATGGGTCTCTTAGGTGTTTTCACTCTTCCCTCTCCTATTACCAATTCTGCATGCCCTTTTCCAGTCCATCCATTCCTTCGGCATTCCATCACTTCATATTGACCGAACATCTTCTAGTCCAGGCAATGGGAAGACAACAGAAGACAAAACATACTGGCTGCCATCAGGGTATTTAGAGCCTAAAAAGACAGGCAGAGGGCAGCAGCCAATCACAGCATCGCATGGGAAGGACTAGCACAGTCTGTCCCTCAGGGACACTGACTCAGTTTGGAGACAGCTATGGTTTCTTTCTGAAAACGGCTTATACTGAGTTCTGATCCCAAGGAGCAGAGGAGGTCCAAGGGTAAGGTGCTGATTTTGGCAGGTGGCACTAATTTTGAAAGTGAATTTTGTCTGTAGATGAAACTGCCTAATACTAAACAGCTCACTGATTTCCCTGTGGGCTGCAATCAGCTGGAGCAGCTGTGCTATTTTCTAAGGACCTTTGAGCAAATGTTCTGCAAATTAGAATTAGTGATTCCATTTGACCCCATTGCTCCCCTTCTAGGTGTCCTCCCAAAGGCGTTAAAGACATCATTTTACAGTGACCCATGCACACCCATGTTTATAGCAGCATGACTAAAAACATAAGAGCTAAATCCTATGACCATAAACAGATGAATGGATTAAAAAATGCAGTCTTTGTCCACAGTGGACACTACTCCACCGTAAAGAAGGAGACACTTGGGGCGCTGTAGGAAAACGGATGCACCTTGAGACCACAGCTGAAGTGGTGCCAGCTTACATGTCACACAGCTTCTTTTACACGAGAAACCCAAAGTGCAAATGAAGAGCAAAAGAAAGGATAGATAATAGGAAGTGGGGAGATAGCTCTTTTGAAGAAAGAAAGGAGACCAAGAGATGGAGAGGCAGGAAGAGGACGGGAAGGGGATATGGAAAGAATTCTGATGAGTCGTGTCCAACTCCACACAGTCAATCACGGAGTGCTACAAACACATACTAAGAGAAAAACCCAAAGTCTGCTGAGGAGGTGCAGCTGAGCTCCGTCCCTTTGTCCACCACCACACCAGAGGGAGCTGCACTGGCATAAGGAATGTCTGCAGTCTGTTTGTCCTGCTCCCAGCCCCCCACTTGCCTCCACCCCTCCCCAGAGCACCTTGAGAAAGCCCAGTTCCTGGTGTGGCTGTGAATACCTTGTGGTGTACCCAGAACTTCTGTGTCTCATCTGCACCGCCCCCCACAGCCTACTGATGGGGGGCACGTCTTTGTTTGTGGAGGGGAGACTCTTCTAATGAGCCCTGCACCTTTGAGCAGATCATTGATCAGATTCTTAGTGCCACTATCTGACCTTTGTAGGCTAAACAAACGTACATGGCTGATTTCGTTTCTTCTGGGTGGGCTTCATGTGGGCTCCTGGCCTCGAAGTAACCAAAGCCCTTGCCTCACCCTTCTGCTTCTGACCTCCAGCAGCCTTCTTCCCTTTCTGGCCTCCAGCCCCTTCCCAGCTGAGCTCACTGAGCCTCT
>NDGN011208282.1:0-12131 GCA_002564285.1 Tympanoctomys barrerae
GTGTGTGTGTGTGTGTGTGTGGAACCGGGGATTGAACTCAGACCCTTGCGCTTGCCAGGGAAGGGTTCACTGAGCCATCTCCCCGGCCCAAAATTTGAGATCTTTTATTTATTTATTTATTTTTGGCAGAACTGGGGATTGAACTGAGGCCCTTGCGCTTGCCAAGGAGGCACTTATTCCACTGAGCCATCTCCCCGGCCCAAGAAAGAGTTTCTTGATACACTTTCATTTTCTTAAAGGAATTCACTTATGTCTGACAGAAATACTTGTCAGCGATAAAGGGACATTTATTATACAGAAAAAGTTTCTAGATTCATGTACTAATGGTACTTTTTATAGTATTAATCAACATTTGCAAACCTGAATATGAGATATTTAGTTTCTTGTTTGGTGACATATCCAGTAATTTATTTTGTGATGCATAAAATTAAGATGTATTTTTAATTATTATATGACTAATTTCCTGGAAAAAAAAGAACAATGTGGTTAAACTGCACTGATTACATTGATTTTCTGTGTGCAAACAGTTTTTGTCTAAATTGTGAATATTGAGTTATGAATATGCATTTCACTTTTGCATATCTTTATATTCTAGATACGGAAATCATCCAGCCTTTTACAGGTACAGGACAAGAACTGGGAAATCTCTTCCTATGTTTTATGTGTATGATTCCTATATCACGAAGCCTGAAAAGTGGGCCAACCTGTTAACCACTTCAGGGCCTCACAGTGTTCGCAATTCCCCTTACGATGGTTTATTTATTGCACTTCTAGTAGAAGAAAAACATAAAAATGATATTCTTCGAAGTGGTTTTGATGGTATTTACACATATTTTGCTACAAATGGCTTTACTTATGGCTCCTCTCATCAGAACTGGGCTAAACTAAAATTCTTTTGTGATAAATACAACTTAATGTTTATCCCAAGTGTGGGTCCAGGATACATAGACACCAGCATCCGGCCTTGGAACACTCAAAACACACGGAACCGAATCAATGGGAAGTACTATGAAGTCGGTCTGGATGCTGCACTGCAGACCCACCCAAGTGTAGTTTCCATCACCTCTTTCAATGAGTGGCATGAAGGAACTCAGATTGAGAAAGCTGTTCCCAAAAGAACGAGTAATACGGTGTACTTAGATTATCGACCTCATAAGCCAAGCCTTTATCTAGAGCTGACTCGCAAGTGGTCAGAAAAATACAGTAAGGAAAGAGCCACGTATGCTTTAGGTGATCAGATGCCTGCTTCTTAAGGCATTTATTGGAGTTAATTATGTAAATCAGCTATCAAGAAATGGATTTCTTTTGAGTTGTGGAACAATACTGTCAAAAACCATTGCTGCTGTTACTGTTATCTTCATTAAAGTTTCTTTTTACTTTTTTAAAGGTAGTAAACACTGTACTGAGAAACTATTGTAGAGAAAAGTTGTGTAAGTAAATCATTGTGGCCTAATTTACTCCTTTTCTGACTAAAATTGAGCGTCTGTTAGGATGAAATTTTAACTTTCATTTCACAGTAGATAAAGTAGCTATCACACAGCTAATTCCTGTTTGTATCCTGGTCCCAAAGATGTAGGACTATATGTATATTTGGTATGTCTAACAAAGAAAAATAAGGCCTACAAAAAATAGTGTACAGATTTTTTTTTTCAGTGATTCAGTTTCCTTTGTTGAATTACTAAAGACTTTAGATACCTTTCCCATAGTGATACAGTTCTCCAAATATATGGCTTCTCAGATTTGCTGTGAATCTAAAACCACTTAAAATAATAGTCTCACTTATTTTAAATTATTTACATTAAGCCTTATGTGAATTGTATTGTGTCAAGAAGACTAGCTTTTGGCAGCATAGTCTGTGCCATCATTAGAAGATTTTTCTTACACTCTTGTGTGCTAAGTGTTTGGCATGTTTAGTATTTCTGCTTCACTATGATGCATAGCATTCCATGTTTTAGAAACTATGGAAAGCACTTTCATGGAAGTTAATGATTATCTCTCCATTACTAGGAAAATGTTTCACAATTGTTATAGATGTATGATGCCACAGGTACTATTTTCATAATGCCTTGTCAATTTCTTATTCTGTTATTTGTTCTTAAAAATTAATATTAATCAGACATTGGCTAAGAAAAATGAATATTCATTCTATCATTTTAACATTTTTTAATCAAAAACAACAGAACAAGCAGTTACCATTTCAGATATTACAGCCGTGGAAAAC
Organism: Tympanoctomys barrerae; assembly: GCA_002564285.1. Taxonomy (NCBI): domain Eukaryota; kingdom Metazoa; phylum Chordata; class Mammalia; order Rodentia; family Octodontidae; genus Tympanoctomys; species Tympanoctomys barrerae. The sequence continues at coordinate 2,222 of NDGN011208282.1, forward strand.
TAACCTTGTTATATATTTAAAGTAATTTCTGAGAAGACAGTAGTTTAAATTCTTGTACATAATGCTGTCTATCCCCAATTATATAACGATATCCCCATTTAAAAATGTAATATATTTTGTCAGTGTCTATTAGTTTAAATTATTTGTGATCAATAACTGTCACACTATGGCAAATGGATCATTTGTGTGCTAAAAGTCAAATCTTTTGTAAGGCATCCATGATGGAGCTGTAATTCATGTCTCTCTGCTGCGTGGTTTGACCTGCTAGTAGTAGACACGTGACCATCCCATATATGAGTGTCTACCACCAGTGGTGCACACTAGTTGGATAGTCATTGGGCATCACTGGTGATTGAAGCTGGTGAGGTGTTACTAGTAATAATAAAATGACACTCTATTGTTACATTTGTAACTATAACTACACTAAAAAACCCATCATTTTACTTAAATATTTCTTAGATATTTCATTTTATTAAGAGAAGTAGTAAGGTAATGCTGACAAGCAATTATAGAAATGTTTTGAGTATAGATATTAAACAAATTAGCAGTGAAATTTATCATAAAATTGCCTATCAGGTGATAAAACATTTTAAGCATTGATTTTGAAGTAAAATAGTTTTTTAAAAGAAGCACGGTTAACATAAAGCTGATTTATAACTTAAGAATTTTCTCTTTCTCAGAGAATGATTGAGTCATTGAAAATTATTACAGTGTTAAAAATCTGATTATTTTCTGTACAAAAGTATAAAGTCAAATCAGTATAATGGTATTTTGATATAGCCAAGCATCTTCATAGGAACAAACATACAATTGTAATCTGTGGATTTTTTTATATCTAGTTAGCCACTATATGTTATTTTAAATTAAGTTATAAATGTATACCGAATAGTATTTTATAACATATATTGTTTATTAAGTTTTATTGGAGAAATAAATGTCTACTGTACAGGAGATTTTATTTGTTGTGTATATTGTATATTTGAATCTACCATGACACAAAATAAACTTCGTGAAGTAGTTCTGAGATTAAGGGAAAGTGTGTAAACCGACCAAGTTCTCAGGAGAGGTGTGTAAACCGACCAAGTTCCACCTTTTTCTTTTCTCACCACAGAGGTAGGTGTGCACCATGCCATGCATCACTCTGCTGTCTCTCGAATCCCCATGTCTTGCCCCTAACCAGTCAGGAGCACTCACATTTCAAAGTAGGATGACACAGATCCTGTATTTCTTGTAGAAAGTTACTCACAAACCAAAAAATGATTGAGACATCTTTTTATAATGGCTTAATAGTTTATAATTACCTTTTTTTTTTCCTTTTGTAAAGATAATTACAGTAACCCACTTACATCCATGGTCTACAGATTGAACTAGTTGCCACCTGTTAATATTCAGGTCAAAAGAATTACATCAGTAGTGAACATGAACAAACTTTTTCCTGTTATTATCCTTTAGTACAGCACAGCAACTATTGATATAGTATTTTACATTATACTAGATATTATAAATCAGAGCTCATCTTAATATACACAGGCTGTGCAAAGGTTATATGCAAATATGTCTATATAAGGAACTTGAGCTGCTGCGTATTTTGTTATCTACCTGTTATGGTTTGTGTCTAGTTGTCCCCCTAAAGTCTCATGCACTCCTTAGAGCAGCTTCTAGAGTTTGTGATTAATTCATGATCCGATGCTGGGATTATGGGTATGAGTGCTACCCCTGCCCTGCTGTGGGCAACCTGCATTACAATGTAAGGAGGGGAGAGAGGCTTGCTAGAAGATGCTGCTGCTGCCCCTCCCTTTGCTCTTTGCTGTTTTCTAGCCTCCATGAACTAACTCCCTCTGCCATGTGCCACTCTGCCTTAGAGCCAGCCAAGTATGCACTGAAACCTCCACAAACCGTGAGCTAAATAGACATTTCCTTCCTTTATGCTAGGTGTTGGTAATTTTTTTCCCAGCAATGAGAAAAAAGTAACCAAGACACTACATCTTCCAGTAGCCAATCTCCCATTGATACCAAAGGATGGCTATTTTAGGAAACTTTTGAAATAATTTTGTTCTTAAGGAAGAAAGCATTCAGGATCTTTCTCAGGTATTGACTTCTAACAGTTTAATACTAATGATCACAAGTAAATAAAGAGCAAACATTGGATTTATTTTAAAAGTCTAAACGTGTGAATTTGATAAACTTAACAAAGTGATATGATATGCAACCCAAGAATTACAAACATTCCTTTATAAGTTGCTCATTTTTCTTTAGTAATACATATTTTGGTTCTATAGAAGCCAAATATTTCTCCTTTTAAAGATGGCCAAAAAAAAAAAAAAGATGGTCAAAAACTGCTATTGTTAATTATCTGGGTTATATATTAAATTGTTTTGTTTTACTGTAAGATGAATTTAAAAGATGACTTGTTACATGGAGTAATTTTCATTTAACAAAACCATACATAAAAATTGTATCTTGGATATTAAAATCTCTTTCTCATAAAATGTTTTAATATTAGCAGGTGAAAAGCAGGGTTTAGTCAGCATCCTTTATGTATTTTCTGTAGTGAAATATGCAGCTTTTACAAAGTAGGTATCTTCATAATTGTTTATACATTTTTTAAATTTTGTCATACATTAGATACACTCAAAATTTAGTTTTTTAAATTGTAATTTGGGTGAAGTTTCTTTTTTGTCTTCTACGGGCATATACATATTTTAGCTCTGATAGCTAAAAGCTAAACTTTGAAAACAATAGTCACACACCACAAGAGAACTTACCAAGTTCATAATTATGCACTTTTTAAAACTAACTGTATTCAGTTTAATATGACTTCTCCTAAACTTTGTGGTACCTACAAAAATAGTCCTTAAAAATATGGGTCAAAATTTTCTAGCTATTGTAAATCATGGCTTTGTTGATTAGAAATTAATTTTTGTACATTAATACTTTATCTTAGAATTTTGCTGAATTCATTTATTCTAGTAGTTTTTTTGGTAGAGTTCTTGGTGTTTTCTATTTATAGGACCATGGCATTGCGAGCAGTGACAATTTGATTCCTCCTTTATAGCCCAGTTGCCTGTAATTTCTTTCTCTTCTCTGACTGCTCTGGTGGGGGCTTCCTGTACAATACTGAATAAAACTAAGATTTTTTTGAATTGCAATCAAAATTTCTCACATCCTATTGAAACCATATTTAACAGCAAAATTTCAGTTAATAATAAGAATACTATTTAAAATGAAAAGTTGACTTGGCCAAAGCAAAGTAATTTTTATGGCTCAGAGCAAGATTTTAAAATGTACAACAAAGTAAATGTTTTTGTGAGGTCAAGTGATGTTTTTATCCTTAGGAATTCTGGTACCCCTTTGTTTTAATTACTATATAGCAATCTCATTCATCCTTTGTCAAATCAAAGGAATGAGGGCTGATGCAGTTCTATTTTAGCTGTCAGTGAAAGGAGGAGAGTTTCTACATGATCAGTGTTTTTGATGTATAATCACTATTTAATCTATGGTATCAAAAGATGAAGGTTAATAAGCAGATAACCATAGGTCTGAATTTTCCTGAACTAAAAAAAAGCACATTTATAGTGGATGTTCTAGATTTTATTTAAAAGCCTGTTACATTTTTAATTTTATAAGTTTCACATGTCACATGAAATTAACTATGTAAGTTTAACCAGAAAGTTTTAAACATTAGAAGTTACTGTAGTGAAAGAAATACTTTGCAGCAAAACACAGTGATCCACCATGACAGTACTGCATGGAGTTCTGATATTCGGTGGTGCAGACAACTAATGGTATATTGTGCTTTTAGTAGTTGTGTGTGTGGGTGTGTGTTTTGAATAAAAATCATTGTAAATAAGACAAAGTGGAAATTATCTATTGAAGTACACTTAAATTTTTCATATAACTATGCTTAGAAGTATTTTTGAATCAATTTTGCCAAAAATCACTATCAAAACACTGTATTACCATGTTAATGTGATGTAAGATCTTGTTTCTGACTTTAAAAATGCCATATGTAACCAGATGTGATGGTTGATGGCTATGTTCCCAACTACTTAGGACCTGAGGCAAGAGCATTGAGAGTTCAAGGCCAGCTGGGGCAGTTTTGGGAGACTGTCACATAATAAAATAAAATGAGCTGGAAATATGGTTTAGTCAACCTAGAAATATGAGGCCCTAGGTTCAGGTCTCAGTACTTGAGGTGGAAAAGTGCGAGCTGCAGCAAAAAATCTGTAAGTCCACATAGAAAAAGATTCAGTAGAATGTCTAGAATACATTCTGTGTTCAAGTGTAGCAAATGTTTCACTTTTTTATCATTACCTAAAAAAGTAGAATCCTACAACTTGTTCAAGATAACATATTAGGATGAATGTTTCATGCTTTAAAAGCTCTCTGCCTCCTTTAGAAACTAAAGAAATTGCCAGAAATACTTACAAGTGATGAAAAATTAAGAGACTATCATGTGTTTTTCTCATTTTAATCTAAACCTAATGAAATTGGGTTAGTGATAGTTAAAAGTAAATCTTCACGGTAAAGGGTTGTGAAAATTCATTATTCCTGCATATTTACTATTGATAAACAAAGGATTTACTATAGAAACAGGACTTCTTTAAATTGAAAAAAATATCTATGTAAAATCCTACAGGAAACACAATAGTAAAACATTTTTTTCCTTAGACATAGGAAATAAAGCAGAGATGAATTAGTGATTCTGGCCAATATTTGATTGGTAAAAATGCTATGTAATTAGTTGTAAAACTTACATAAAGTTCATTGTGAAATTAAAAATGAAGAGGAAGTCTATATCAAAAATATGTTTAAGGGCTGGCCAGATAGCTCAGTGGGTTAAAGCACCTGCTTAGGCAGACACAGGCCAGGGGTAGATCCCCCAGCCTGCCAAGCTCACCCCGCTCCCGGGGCACGCTGATAAGGTGAATGAGACTAGGCGTGGTGGCATGCATCTGTAATCCCAGTGCTTGGGAGGCTGAAAAAACAGGAAGGATCGCTATGAGTCTGATCTGTGCAGTGAGACCTTGTAGACCCTGTACTAAATACATAAAAAATGTTTTAATATTCTCAAATTCTACCATATTTTTCCATATGAATTCTCTGTAGTGAAAGATAATCCCTGTGCTGTGAATATAAACATCATTTCATTTTTCTTTGCTTTATTCTTAAAAATGTGGGCAATTCTTCCAATTAGAATACATGTGCTCTAACTCTGTACAAAGATTTTGAGGTATTGTTTTCCATTAAATGTAAATATAATAAAATTAATGTATAAGTAATTAAGGGGCCAGGGATAAAGTTCAGTGGCATGGAACCTGCCTGGCAAACATGAGGTCCTGAGTTTGATTCCCAGTACCAAAAAAAGAATAGAACTTTCAAAAGAACGAATATGTACGTAGTACTTGTAACTTTGGTTGAGTGGATATGTATAATTAAACCTCCTGGTAGTTTAGGCGAGAAGCTTTGTGGCTCTTACCGCCAGAAGAGAAGTACCTCCTTTCCATAGTAGGTAAATTTTGCTTCATTCACTTCACAGTAAGTTTCAAAGATAGGAGAAGTTTATATCTAGCATCAAGTGCCTACAGGAACCTTTTTATGCGAATGAGTTAATCAGGTTGAAAAACCTGGAGAGTTCTAATATTATGAACAGCTCTCACGTAATAGTATTTGCTCATCAGTGCCTGACAAGATAGACCTTTGTTACGGTGGGTCACTGAAATGAAGCATACCTAATTATGTTTGTATACATTTTCTAATTATAACATGTTGACAAATGTTGCACATTTTTTTTTAAATACATGCTGAATTACTTGAATTCAGCACATGAATCACTGGTTTGTGACCCTTGATATAAATAATATTGAACAATGTTCCCATAAATCTCCTCCACAAACACTCAGGAATTTCATGTCTCCCTTTACTGTTTTATACTCAAGGAGCGTATCTGTAGTAACTTGCCAGTGTCCCACATCTGAAAAAGGGTGCATCTGCACAAGTCTTTCATTCTATTCTAGACTACTTCCCTGCACCAACGTACTTGTAGCAGAAACTCTGCAGCTGTTCTTTTACAGTAACTTTTCATAAGTAACTTATTTTAACCTTATTTGAGATAATCATAACTTCTGACCTATTTGTATAATCCCTGTACTCTTTTGACCGAAGGTGTTGCTAAATCTAACATTCAAATAGAACATGTACCAGAATTTAAAAAACATATTGACCTTTTCAATCAGTATTAAAATTTAGCAAACCACATGTTGAATACTAATTTCATGTCTACCTAATCATTTTTCCTCATATTTTCAATAAGTGTTAAAAAGAGTCATAGACACAGTCCTTTCCTCCTTCTAATGAAATCCTAAAAATGCCACTTAGAAGATTCGGTAATTGACTAAGGTGTAAGAATTCCTCTATATCTGTTTATATTCACAACGGATAAGGGAAACTAAAGGGAAGGGAGAAAGAAATACGTGTATACAGGATAGCTAGGATACACTGCTGATTTCTATTCTATTGAAAGGAATAGTTAATGCTTAAAGTTATTTTTTCCTCTTGTTAATTTTTTGACCTATTTTACACGCTTACATCTAGTAATCTAAACCAATTTGAAGACATTATGCAAAATAACACCTATTGTTAAATTCCTAAAAAAAAAAAAAATGTTTGGATAAGTAGTTATCCGGGAGAACTACATGCTCAAAGAGACCTACAAATTTCAAAGAGCTTATGTAGTGTCAGGAGTTGTGCCCATCTTAGACACTCTTATTCATCCTTTTCTGTATTTCCCAAAATATATGCCACCTTCTCCACTGCAGTCCCTCACAGCTAGTGAGCTTGCGTCTCACCTGAGAAAGGAAAAACAATCATTGAGGATATCCTATGAGTCACTCTCATATAATGCCTGAGTGTGGGCAGGGTGCATAATTTGCTTTAACAGAAATAACAAAAGTGGAAGAATTTGGAATATGTAATTGATCTCCCTAATCAGTTGTTTGAGTCAAAAAGTGTATAATCCTGAGCTCACAGGACCCCTCTATGGAAGTCTAAAGCTTAAAGACAGAAAAAAGGTATTAGTCTCTAGCTAGCCTTGAAGAAGCAAGCTACCATGTACTGTTTTAGGAAAATGAATTCTTCCAGCTACTACATAGACTTGAAAGAGAGCCTTGTGCTTCTTGTCTTCAGATTTAATGGAGCTGTGTCAGATGCTCAGCAGAGGATGCTGTTAAGCTTTGTCTGGAATTGTACTTGTGGAAACTGAGCAAATAAGATGCTTTAAGCTGGTACACATGATAAGGAAAGCTAATACAGTCAAAATCTTCATTATCTCCACCACCACAGGTGTTGCCTGCACCCATCTGTTCTAATGATCTTTGCCAGCCCTCTTTTTCCATGAAAAATCCAACCTTGTTTTTATTTAAGTCTAGTCCCTATTCCTAGGCTGTGAGTCCTCTTTCCTCTTGTCTGCTAAAAGACATCACTATAGTGGTAGTCCTTTCTCATCAATAATTCACTCCCTTTAGTGAATAGTTATAGCAAACAGGATGTTTCCTTCTAGTTTCAAAAACCAAAATGAAATAAAATTCTCCTGTATTGGACTACAAAACCAAACTAAACCAAGCAAAAACCAGTATAAAAACACAAAGGTCTTACAGTAAGCAGCGTTCTGCAAAATACTCTTTGCCAACTGTCTCTTAATATTTTAAGATTTTCTTCTTTGAATTTGATGAACCACAATGCCCTACTTGATGAGATCCTTGGGGATTACTACTACTGTAGCTTTGGCTTGATATATGATTGATTTACTCTGGTGATTTAATCCTCACTGCCATTGCTCACAGTGATTATTCCAGTTAAGTAACTTGTGCAAGTTTATGCGTGAATATTAAAACCTTCCAGCCAGTAAGATAGCTCAGAGGTCAAAAGCACCTGCTTAGGCAAGTTTAGGCAGGTGCAGGGCTGCAGTTTGATGCTGTTCCACATGCTGTTCCAGCCCCACTCTCAGGGTAGGCTGAGCTGGACAAAAATAATAAAGAAAAAATAGCATACCACAATCAAATTGCTTCACTCCAAGAATGGAAAATAGTCACTACATATAAATACACTAATAAGTTTGGGCCGGGGAGATGGCTCAGTATAAAGATGCTTGCCTGGCAAGTGCAAGGGCCTGAGTTCAATCCCTGGTTCCATCAAAATAAATAAAAACTAAAAAGACACAAAAACCTTGTCAACTTTTTCCAGAAACAGGTGTTAAAATATATGGCTGAAATAGTAACCATTGTATTCTAAAATTTAATTAGGTCACAAGAATATTATGTATTTGGTTTCTTATGAAGAGATATAATTGATGCTGTTAGGAAAGAAGAACTTGAGAGATATAGAATTACATTTCCTAAACACTTTGTGAATAATGTTATTTTCAAAAAAAATAATATGCTCACTTCTGTTAGAGAAAGTGGCAAATATTTTTGAAGATATGTGAATGCTCCAATAAGAGCTGATAGTATTGAGAAAACTAGAATTCTTTCTGTACTTATAAAATCAGGTATCTAACATAGGCTGATACAGATTTTTTTCTGTATGCAACAGCTTTTTAAAATTATTTCCTCATGAATATTCCTCTTATAGAATAAGAAATTAATTTTATTCAAATATCTGATTTCCTACAGATGTGATTATAGTTTCACAGATTAACTGTCATCATTTAGCATTAATGAAGCACCCAAAACTTTTTAATTAAGGCATCTTTTACTAATTGACAGCTGTTCTATTGTTGCTCAGCATTATGACACCATGCATTATTAAGATAGCTGAGAAAACATTGATTTTTCTTTAATGATGCTGCCCTTTAACATTTTGAACTTATTTCAAACTTTACCTTTTTGTCACAGGATTAATAATTCATAAGATGAGCTGGGGTTTTGCTGTGTACAAATTTCGAAGAACTCTAGAGAAATGTTTGTTAGTTAGAAGTGTCATGCCCTCTTACTGATAATTACTGTGCTTGAAGAAATAAAGTATTTTCAACTGTGAATTTCAGGAACTTATTTTACCTAACTTCAAATGAGTTAAAAAATTATTAGTAACACTTCATTAAAAACTCAGTATGCACCTGAGTAATAAGTTTATACTTGATTTTCAAAATTTCTTTATATGGGGCTGGTGAGATAGCAGACTAAAGTGCCTGCTTAGGCAAGCTTAGCCAAGTGCAGGGACCACGGTTCAATCCCAGCACCATATGCCACACCAGCCTGGCACCCATGGTGGGCTGAGCTGGCCAGAGTCTGGGCTCAGTGGCCTAGGCCTATAATCCCAGCACTGGGGAGGCGGAGAACAGGAGAATCACAGTGAGTCTGAGCCGCATTGTGAGACCCTGTAACAACCAAATGCGTTTTAAGGAAAAAAAATGTTATTATAGATGCTATTTTTCTCTTACCAGCCTTCTCTCTCCTTTGTTTACTTGATACCTTCCTTTGACAATTTCTTCTCCCTACTTCCTTTCTTCTTAGTTTTCTTTTTTTAAAAAATAAGTTCTATTGTTGTAAATAACACTTCTCCAATCAGAGTTTTTCAGGCAGGTTTATTGTAATGCAAAGTAGAATATCTTCAAGTTCTCTATTCAGTTCGTAAGAGTAAAAACCAAATTTTTTCTCTATTTTATAATTACGTTCAACTATGTGAGCTGTGGAAGCTAGCTTTAGTTGATATGTTTAAGTTTTCGTAAATTAAAAATGTAAATGAGATAGCTTTGAAATTAAACCATTTGATTAGAATATGTTGATTACTTATGGTATAAGTGATTGATCATACAAAAATGAAATTCAAGACTAATGTTTTTATTTATTTATTTATTTATTTATTTATTTTTGGTGGAACTGGGAATTGAACTCAGGCCCTTGCGCTTGCCAGG
>NDGN011208286.1:0-12247 GCA_002564285.1 Tympanoctomys barrerae
AAAAAAAAAAAAAAAAAAAAAAAGAGTGGCTATGGACAGGACTGGTGTGTGTGTCCCAATTAGTAAGAGGCAAGGTGGATGCACTCTTTCCTTGCTGAGGATGGTGCTATGAAGGCTAGAAACTTGCAGAACCCGTTACCTATGGCTGGATCTCTAGGCCCCACTATGGCCTGTGTAGACCTAGAAGACACCTTGGAGTTTGTGGACCTGAGACAAATATCCCAACTCAGCCCACATGTTCTAAATTTAGTGTCCTTTATTGCTAAGAGCCTAAGAATTGGATGGTGGCACTATGGTCAGAAAGCTAAGCACCCACTTCCGGAGGTCTGTGACCCAGAGAAGGCCTTGGGCTTGCAGCCACACCCCGCCAGGGCAGGACAAATGGGACAGCCCTGAGTCTGAGTTCATCCAGGAACCTGGCCCTGTGCCTGTCTGCTCCTGGCTCTTCCAAGCTAAGTGCCCAGGTAGTGGTCCTTATCATACCTCTGCCACCCCCAACTGTCTAATGGCTTTCTGGGCTCAGTAGGGTGGGCCTACCATCAGGTCCTTTGAAAGAGGAATGCTGTTATTAGTCCTGGAGCCTGGATAATTACACACCCCAGAAAAAAAGCTCAAGCCAGCCTGGCAAGCAAGTTAAGGGACTGCAGGGAAAAATACCAGCCTGGGAAGGTGGTCAGGACCCCTAGCTCTTACAGGGGTTCTGCTTCAGATGTGTTCCTCAAAATTCTCTGAAGTGGCAGCTCAGGGATCCCCTCAGCTCTGCCCCAGAGCCCCAAATGTCCACTCCGTGCAGTGACCAGAAGCCCTGGGTCTGACCCTCCTATAAAATGATGTTCAAGAATGGAGCCAGCCAGCACAGTCCCCAACTCTGCCACCATGTCTCATCTTGAAACTACCCCCAGGCCCAGAACAAGGCCTGGCACTAGAGACAAAGAGGTGGGCAGGCTGGGAGACCTACTCTCTGGGCCCTGCCCTGCAGCAGGAGGCTAACCACAAAGGCAAGCTTGTAACTCCCTTCTCCAAACTGCTTTCTCCCAAGGGTGGGAACCAGAAATAGCAGGTTAGTCCCCTGCCTCAGCAAAGCTTCAGCAGAAGCTGGCCAGGGAGCCTAGGATGAATTGGGGAGCAGGTCAAGAAGAAAGGGGCTTGGTATCTGTTTTTGTCCCTGAAGGCTGTGAGCACAGAGGATGGCCCACACCAGCCTGCATGGAGTGGGGGTGGGTCTGGGCTGACGCAGGCTGGATGCCAAAGTGCCTACAGGGGGTTGGGGGTAGGTGCCAGCCAGGCAAGGAGGCTGCTGAACCAGTTGGGCCCTAGCTAAGACTGAGCTGCCTTCTAAAGGCCCCCAGTGAATGCCACCCCACAGGCAGTCCCAGGGAAGGGGCTGTTCAGTGGGCCATCAACATACACTCTTTTTTTTTTTTTCCCCCAAACACTCCTTTTGACGTCAGTAAAATCTTCTTAGGGCCTCTTGGAGGCCTAGGTAGACACTGAGGGGCTTCTGCAAAGGAGAAAACCATGGGGGTGATGCCACAGCCACCAAGGAGGGCCAAGATACAGCACAGGAGCCATCTTACTCTGAGGGTGGGACATAGGCACTGAATAATCTCGATCACTCAGACCCTCTGACAAGAGCAGTGCCAAAAACCTGATGGCTTGAGCATTCTCCACGCAGGGGTCTTAGCTACTTGGGACACTACTGTGCACAGGGCCAGGCACAGGGAAGTGGCTCCAGAGATGTTTCTTGAATGAACAAACAAATGAGCTAAGTGCCAATGCCCTTTCCCCACCAAATGGTATCCCAGCTAGTACATTCATGGGCACTAGTTCTGTGAGCCACCAGAGAGGCCCACACCTCCCTGGGCTTCATCATCTATCTCTCACTCTTCCCCTAGTGAGAAGGGATTAGGGTTGCTCTGGTTCTGGCATAGCTGCTGGAGTTAATGTAAAGAGGTGCTGTTAATGTAAAAAGGCTGCAGCCAGAGCACAGGGCGAGGTGGGCCTGAGCCTGAGCCTTGGGCAGGGCTGCTCGTGGGTGCCTGAGGTGCATCTCGGCCTCTGGCCAGCGCTGGGGCTGCCTGTTCACACAGCTGGTACCTGAGGCTCAGTGAGGATCTCAGGGAGCTGTGGTAGCAGATGAGAAATCACACCAAGCAGGAAAGGAAGTGTGACACAGCTGGGCTGCATTGGCAGGGGGGCCAGGGGACAACCAGAAAGAAGGCAGTCACAAGCAAGCTGGAGCCCTATGGAGGACTTCTTTTTAATGGTGCTGGAGATTGAACCCAGGGCCTTCATTGTACTACAACTCCCGCTCTTCTGCTTTCCCAGGCACTGACAGTTTCCTGAGGGCTTTTAGGGCCCTGGGATCTGGACTCTCAACCATGGCATGGGTCCCAACTGAGAGCCAGGGACGTGATGGAATTCCACATCTTGAGCCAAAGGGACAGGCAGCTGCTGAGCTGCCGAGAAACAGAAGGTGACACTGCCCTTTTAGAAGCCATCCTGTGGTACCCAGGGCCCTGGGAAGGAGGCTGTGGGCTGGGTGGGAAGTGAGAAGCTCACTGAGTATTTGGCAGTCATGGAGCAGTCTATGTGTCAGGCAGTGGACGCAGGAGGCGGCTCTCTAGCCTGGCCTTTAATATGTGAGCTGGAGAACACAGATCCATCCGGCATGGGCTCCTCACTGTGAAACCCATAGCCACAAGTGTGACAGCAGGAAGGCAGACTGAACACAGGTGCCTGAGGAGGACAGGATGGGGCTTGGCTGTGTTCCAGGATGACACCAATCATGACCCAGCTAGCAGCCCCCTATAAGTAAGTACTGTACCCAGAGCCGACTGGGCACTAAGGCAGACACGGGCACCAAGTGTACCTTATTTGACACATAGAAAAGGGACTGATAAATACAGCCTACGTAGCAGAGGTTCTGTGTGTGCCTGAGAGTAAAGAAAGGTGCGAAGGAGCAGGAGGCCAATACCATCGGTCCAGGCCTCGTGGATGGAAGCCTTCTGCCGGAACTTCTCTGCCAGGTGGTCAAGGCGCTCCAGCCTACGGATTTCATTCAGCAGCCACTCTTCGTAGCCCTTCTCAGCCTGCTCCAGGTGCTGCCAGCCATTGTTGATGTCCTATGAGGGTGGGAGAGGGCTGCTGGAGCTTGGGAATCCTGTCTGACTTTGCTGCATTTACGCTCCTACACAGGCCACACACGCTCACCAATCTTTCCGTTTAACTGAGGGAACTAGTAAACCCGGGGATGAATGATTGGAAGGATGCCACAGATAAAAGTTATTCAAGCTGAAAGTAACTGTTCAGGGGACATTGGCCCTCCCCCTAGTTAGGGCCTCAAGCACTTGCTGATCCTGGAGGCTGGACAAACAAGGAGTCCAGATCCTTAGGAAGTCTAGGATACTCTGGGTGTAAAACCTAAAGTAGAGGTGGGAGAATGCAGTAGGAAGCACAAACTCAACCACACTAAGAGTGTGTGTTTTAATTAAGAAAGACAATGCTGGCCACACAGCAAGCCTGAGGCTACCCTAGAGCCACTGCAGCCCCTTGAAGGTGCTCCTTAGCTCCCTGGAGCCTTGACGGGCACTCACCGAGACCATCCGGCCCTCAGAGGGCATGAAAGCTGGCCGATTGCTGAGGCGCAGTTTGGTCTGTAGTGTGTTGAAGTTGATCTCCAGCTGGCACTTCTCTTGTACTTTCGGTGGCTTGTGGACACGTCGGTAGTCACGGAAGTCTTCCAACTTCTGCTGCATCTCCTGGATGGTTCTTTGGGGCACGCGGTCCTCCAGCCAAGGGATGGTGCGCCGGATCCACTCTAGGAGCTGTGGGCCCACAAGATATATGGACCTTCAAGGGCTCCATCTTTAGGGGTGTTCCCAATCCAACTTCCTGACTGCTATTGGAATCCTACAGCCCTTGACCATGCGAACATGTCCTTTCACTCCCAGCCCAGCCCCAGCCCGGCCCTAGCCTCAGCATCACGCACTGGCTACTTTCTGTCTGGGCCTGTGCTCTCAAGTCTTTTCTCAGATCTAAGTGGCTGGGCTCAACTCAAATCCTCCCACCTCAGAAGCCCCCAGCCACACTGTCACATGATTCCCAGCAGCTGGCTCTGCCGAACTCAGTTCTGAGAGCCACACTGCCTGGCTCAATGACCACATAACTGCCACAGGGCAGGGCCTCATACAGTCCCCATAGAAGTCAGGTGTGGTCAATGTGGACCCCGGCCTGGAACGTAACTAGAAAACTGAAAAAGAAACACAAATTCTTAAAAACTGCTCTGATCTGTGATGGAGTAAGCAAGGGTGCAAACGAACAGATCAGACAGTAGGACATCCCAGGGGAGTAAGGCCAGTTAGTTTTTAGTTCAGATATGACCAGAGAAGTAGCACCAAAGTACTAACCTTGGTAACGAGAAAACCAAGGACAGAGATATCTGCATAGTATGCTTTTTTAAAATAAATACTAAGGATTGAACCTAGGGGTGGCCATTCTACCACTGAGAATACATCCCTAGCCCCCTTTTTTTTCAGTCTGGACATATACATGTGATCTTTCTGCCTCAGCCTCTCAAGCAGCTGGAATGACAGATATGAAACACCACTCCTCACTACTGCTTTTTACTTTGGTATACAGTACTGATGGCACTTTCTTGGCAATGGCCAGGCCCTAAGAATATAACCTTCCGCCTTGCCCTGATGTTAGGAACAATGGCAGCAACACAGTAGCTCTGGCTTCTGTGTGCGTGGTAGTGGTGACGGGATGGAATCCAGGGCCTTGCACATGCACACACAAGCCAATTATTACACCACTGGGCTATGTCCCAGCCGCAAGCTTTGCCCTCCTTTACAGAAGGTTTTTTTTGGGGAGCGGGAGGGGCACAGATACAAGATCTTGCTATGTAGTTCAGGCTGGCCTGGAATTCACTTAAGTAGTCCAAGCTGGCCTCAAACTCACAGCAATCCTCCTGCCTCAGCCTCCCTGTGCCAAGATTATAGATGTGTACCACCATGCCTGACTTACAAGATTCTTAACTGGGTGAAGCAGCTGTGGGCCACTCTAGATTGGCTGTCAAATACTTCTCAAATTTTCCTTGTTTATGCTCTCAGCCTGAATCGTTAGTTTTAGAATAGCCAATGATGGCTGAGCATGTCTGCAGGAACCAAAACTCAGAACCCAGGAGCCAGCTGGCTTGGTGACCACCTACCTGTCTGACCCTCTACTGTTAAAGCCAACCCAAAAGGTCACAAAATGACCTAGTCGAGTTCCATTCCTCTAGAAAGGTCTAGAACCTCAAGATCTTTCTAGAAGATCATGCTTCCATATTTGCTTTCTTCTTGCAAGTGTTGTAAGGGAGTAAGAGGCGACCTTGTCTTTTAGTCCTCCTCAGGCCACGGGTGAGGAGAAGCACACTCACATCACTGGCTAGCCGCTCATAATCTTCCATCAGGTGTTCATTCTCCTGGTTGACAGCCAGCACCTTGCAGATCCTATTGGCGGCAGTCTCAGCCTGGGAGAAACACACACAGTCAGCACTGCTGGGGCTGTTGACCCTCCCTCCAGACAAGCATGTCCTCTGAAAGCAGTCTGTCCACAGTCCCCAAAGAACTCTGAAGAGGAAGAGGAGGAGGAAATGCAGCTCCAGCAAGATCTCCTTGAGTGGCTGAGACCTAATAGGCCTCGTCAATCTCCTTAGTTTCCTGCAAGTCACCCTGCACCCAGGGAGCTGTCCCCTAAGGGCACTAGAAGGGTTCGAGAGCCCTCCCACTACTGAGAACGGCCCTCCAGGCCCGCATAAGGAGGAGGGCCAATGGGGCTGTCCTGCCTCAGTCCTGGAAGGGGCTTCCTTATGGTGGGGAGCTAGCTGGAGGGAGCTGGGGCCTCAGCTGGACTGCTGTGCACTGGAGAAGCCTGGAGGTTAGTGTAGAGAGGCACAGTACATTCAGCCCCTTCCTTCTGCCCTCACAGGAGGGAGTTATCAGGAGCTCCTGTGGACAGAGATCCGAGTCCATGAGGGCAGAAGGGAGCCAGAGAATTATCCCCTGGCCTGAACTACAGGAACATGTGCTGCCTTGTCCTGCTGGGGAAGCAGACAAGATGTAACAGGTAGGGGAGGGCACCACACAGGGAGGAGAGACCAGGTACCTTTCAAGAAGCACAGAAAGGGTCCGAGAGGAGTTGAAACAGCAACAGAACAGGAACAGAAATAGAGGAGGGTCTACAGAGTGACGGGAGGAAAATAGAGAGGCTTGGGCAACGGCTCCAGGCCAGGCTCACTACAGGTACCACCTCCCGTCTCTCCCATCCACACACTGCACAGGGACAGGCGAGGAGGCAGGGACCTTAAAGGCTGGCATGAGTGCGTGAACATAAACACACATAGCTCACAACATTATGCAGGCTGTACACCCAGGGGGCCAAGAAGCATGCCTGAGTGTGGTTCACAAGAGCCTTGGCCAGGATAGCAACCCCAGCCAGGTGCTTGGGAACACAAACTGGAACGTAGCTGGTGAGGTGGCAGGGGGTCAATTTCCTAAGTCTCATCTGGGCAGAAACACCTGGGATCCCATGCTCATATCTGTGTTGCTGCCCATCAGAGGATCTTGTTTTCACTGCATTTAGGTGCTCAGAGTTATGAATATTTGGGTCGTGAGTAGAGGAGGAATGAATGCATCCATGACTAGAAATAACCACCAGGAGAGAGGGCACATTTAGTGCTAGAACTGGGGTTCTCCCTGGGTGTAAGAAACCCCGAGTGCTCTTTAAAGAATTCAGATGAGTCTCTGGGGACAGGGCTACAACAACAAAAAACACCATAGGGCTATCCTAAGAGGAAAATGCAGATGCAGAAAAAACCGCTTTTATCAACCAAGGCCTCACCATGTAATCCAGGCTGGCCTACCCATTATGTAGCCCAGGCTGGCCTTGAACTCAAGCTGATTCTCAGCTGGGATTATAGGTGTGTGCCACCATGCCTGGCAGCAATGGCTGAAGATGGCCTATATCCTGCACTGTCTTTTCTAGAACCAGCCAGCTCCCTAAATGCTGTCCTTTACTTCCTCCCTCAAAAAAAGGGCCAGAAATAGCCTTTGGGCCAGCTGTCTTAACCCCCTCCCAATACTCTGACCTGCACTTTCTTGCTAGGAACTGCTCCTGCAATCCCGAGGCCCTTCCTTGACCACCACACTGGAGTTCAGCTCCAAGCACAAGGGGACTATCAAGGAGAAGAAAAAGCAATCTGGTGAGGGCAATGTGGAGGGCAGGGAGGCCTATATGGGGTGAGTCCAACAGCACACATGCTGTTAGTTGGAATTCTCTGGGAGGAATCTTCCATCACTGCCCATCCTGCACCCCCCCTTGCACATCCCCCACTGCGTTCATCAATAGCACACTTCAAACACAAGCTGTGGTCACATGCTCTGTAGGTAAAAGGGATCCACTTGTCCATGTGGTCAGGGGGCTGGGAAGAACCATCCTCACCCTTGGCTGGCAGGAACTCAGTTCACCCCCAGAGCAATTGTGTGAGTACAGTAGGATTCTTGGGGGAATCTGGGGTAAAGTGACCAAGAGGTGGCAGAGTAGGGCCAGGCCAGTGTGACCATGGTGCTGCCTCTGACAGACACGGGGATCGAAGCAAGTGGCCTACCGAAACTGTGGACTTCAATGTACTCCTCCCCTGGGCCTAATCAAGTCCAGCTTCCCTGAGCACACAGGGACTCTTGGGGACCGGGGTATGTGATATCCTTAGAGGGTGCCACAATGGACAGGCGTCTGGGGAAACAAGCATGGGTTCCTCGTCTCCTGCTTATTTGCCAAGGGCCACCACATAAGTCAGCAGGAGCACATTGCTGCCTAAGACACTTCAGAAACCAGAAGGGAAGACAGGTGCCCAGGCCTCATGTAGAAATGAAATACTCTGACTGAAGACATGGGGGTAGCCTGTGGTCAAGCCATGTTCAGGGAAAGTCACCTGCTATGTGCCATCAGCAAGGCTTCTGAAAGAGAGGCTACAGTGCTTCTCAGCAAGCGGGCACAAGACACATGGGCTATGGCAAGAGGAGGCAGGATACCTAAGTGATCAGATCCCAACTGGGACACTAGGTTTCTATTTCCTTGTCTGAGCATCTGGGACACCACCACACACCTCAAAGGGTGGGTTCCTTAAATGAAGGCAGAACATCTGTGGGCTCTCACACAGCTCCAGCCCTGACCAAGTGACAGGAAAATAGAGGCTTCATGGTTGTGGAAAACCTGCCTAGGTGGCCCTGCTAGAGCTCCAATCACACATGGACAAAATGGAGGTGATATGAGGGTGACAGAGAGGGCAAGTATATAGCAGCAGCAGCAGCAGCAGCAAGGGACACCCTGCCCCAGCTCACCTTCTGGGCCCCTGAGAAAGCGTGGTAGAAGCAGGACACGTAAGTCATGATGGCCTTCTCATCCGGCCTCAGAGTGCCCACAATATCTGCGCAGGGAGAGAGAGAGAGAAAGAGAAAGGCAGGAGAGAGTGAAAGATGCAGGGAGGGCGGCCGGCTGGCCTGAGGCTCATGCAGGAGGAATAGCGCTTGCTCTGGACTGGAAGCCAGCCCCGGCTCAGGCCTGGGAAGCGCAGCCTGCCGAGGTGCATCAGGGAGAGGAAGGTACAAATGAGGTATCTTCCTTTTCCATCCGTCTCAGGGTTTGAAACATGGCCTCTATAAAGGCAGCTTCGTTCTAAGCCTGAGGAGTCAAATACTGAATTTCTTTATTAGAACCTAACTAGGATCGTCTTATGTATAACTTCTGACCACCTTTAATCGCCCAGTAAAACATAATCTTTTTCCCCCAAACTACAAGGATCCTGCAGGCCTGGCTTCTGTCATCTGGTTTCTCACTTCTCTCCTCCCCTCTAGCCTGTCTTTGAATAAGCCAATACTTCCTGCCTCGGTCTTTGCACAGCTTCACCCTCTGCCTGGAATGCCTCCGTCACAATTTTCACTTGTAGCTTCTTATCACAGAAGTCTGTGCATGTTACCCCTTCCTGCTAAAATGGTTTAGGTAGAAGTCACCCCAGTCATTTCTTTCCCTCTCCTGTCCCACATTCTCTACTGTGCTTCTCACCCCATGGAACATGGACTCCACTGATGGGTGTTGCCTGTCTCATTCAGGAAGATATATGCTTCCTTAAAGCAGCAAACTTGCCTGATTCACAAGCACCACCCCTGCCTGCACTACATCCTGGCACCAGACTCACCGGGTTTTTTTCTTTTTTGGCGGAATCAGGAATGAACTCAGACCCTTGCGCTTACCAAAGAAGTGCTTATTCTATTAAGCCATCTCCCCAGCTCCTCAATGGGTTTTATAAGCAAGGACTGAGTGGGCAGAGATGCCCAGGAATGGGGGGGTTGGCTTCCAGTCACCAGAGAGAAGCCACTGCTGTCTGCAAGAAAAATGAGGTGAGCATGGGAGGCGAGAGTAGCAGTGGCATTGGGCAGTGGCGGCGAGGAGGGCCTGCCTGGCCCTGCCCGGTACCTTCTGCGCTCCCGAAAAGGCATGGTAGAAGCTGGACACATAGGTCATTATGGCCTTCTCGTCGGGCCGGGCTGTGTTCACGATGTCTGCAAGCGAACAACAAGGTTAAACCGCCCGAGCAGGGGTGGGAGTGCTGCTCACCAGGACTCACAGGCTCCCAAGGCCATAGCAGTCCTGCAAAAAGGACCCTCAGAGCCCAGTCAGTGACACCTGGTGACTTGGGTGGGCTCAGCCACACCCTCAGCACCACTCTCTCTCCCTTGGTTTCGGAAAAAGCCAAGGCTGTGGGAACTGGATTAAAATGAGGCTACTTCCTTTGAGAATGACCTCAAGGGGTTGCAGGACAGTGAACCCCGATGGCCACAAGATGGCCAGAGACATGGGTCTTGGCTGCGGGTGGTGCTGGTGGGAAATGGAGCAAAGCCGGAAAAGGAAAAAACAAAACATTCCACTCTGGAAGGCTCCAGAGTCCATGCCTACCACAGGCAGAGAAGGGAGAGGCTGGGGTGGCTCACAGGAAGCCTGGAGCCAGTCTTCTTTGGCCATTCCACCCCTGCCCTGAGCCCTGTACTAAGATGAAGTCCCGAGAGGGTTGATTCTTCAGGTAATCCCCTCCCCACCCTCACCATCCATGAATACAGCTGGCCAGCTCAGGCTCCCTCTGCTCCATCGGGCTCCAGGATGATAACTGTCACTGGCATTGTCCCTGTCCACCTGGATCCATTCAGCCCTCTTTGCTGGCTCTACCAGCTCCCCACAGATGCCCCTAAGCTCAGAGGAGGCCATGAGTCCTCATTCAAAGCCAAACCTGGACAGTTAAGGCCTGAAGGTATGTACTTACCTTCTGCATCCAACATCTTGGGGATGTCAAGGTATTTCTCAGCCACTTCAAAGGCATTGTTCAGGTTGGTGACTGGGTCGTCCTGGAGGAGATGGAGGGGGAAGCAGGAAGAACTTAGTTAGGGCCAGAGGCAGAGGCAGAACACAACAGCTGGCCTGAGAAAGGGGAATCCCTGAGGGACTAGGCTAGAATGGGTCCTTCAGGAGTTTCTCAGCCATGTGTGCTGTGCAGGAAGGAGGCATACCTATAAAGGCAGTTTTTACCCAAAGAGAGGCATGCTATGGACCTTTTTCTCCAAAAAGATGCCTTCTTTACACAATCTCCAGCTACTCATGGGGCTGCTTCAGATTAATGCCCCACCCTGAAACCTGGCAGGTGTGAGTCAGACCTTAGGGGGTGAGTAGGGGGAAGAGAGACTAAACCCATAGCACCTACACTCACTTTCCTAAAGTGCCCTGGCTCTTCTGTGGGCTTTCCATTACTATGGGGATAAACAATGTCTACTGCACCATGCTGTCCTTCACCTACCCTAATAATTTTTAGCTGGAGCCTTATGCCTGCCTCTGACTAAGCTGGCACCTACTCCATGGCCCCTTCTTGCTACACTAGCTTAGCGGGCACCATTCTCCTTCTGCAGCCCTCCAACCCATTGGCTGGAACACATACTGTCTGAGCTGTGTGGCTCGCTGCTTTGGACACAATGCCGTCTTCTCATGTATCTGAGAGCTCTGAGAGGGCAAGGCCTGGCTTTTCCAAGCTTTCTACAGGAAAACTAGAAAGCAGGACTCTGCACAGCAAATGCTGGCTGATAGATGATGGTTTGGAACTCCCTACTTTCCTCCCCCTTGGCCAGAGAAGGAATGTTTCTAGATTCCACAAAGTCAAGGAAGGGGAATTAAAGGCACGTAGGACTGGCCTTAAAATAGCTTTGGCTGGTTGCAATGCCCCTGGAGGGAGATAGAACAGTCCCCACGGGAGTAAGGGAGTGAAGAATCAGCCAGCGCACCAGGGACTTGGGGGAGCCGGCACGAGGCTCCCCAGCCTGCCCAGCTGAGCACAGACTCTTGCAGTGGTGACTGGCAATGGGTAGCCCTCAGGATGGTGACCCACAGGGGAGCTGGAGACCCATACCTTTCTCAGCTTGTCATACTCAATCAGCTCTGGTCTGTGTCGGTGGATGAGAGCATTGAAAGCAAGACCATCCTTCCAGCTGGGGACAAAAGGCAAATGTTAAAAGGAGAGCTCTCTTACTCTAGTGGGCCTACTGAATGGCACAGGGTACCCACACAGGTACATGGTATGGCAGAGTGGCTATGAGCATGACTTCAGGAGCCAGACAGGCTGAGGTCAAATCCTGGGTCTCCTATTAGCAGCATGGCCTTCAGCAAGTCACATAATATTCTGCTACTTCAGTTTCCATGCTTGTTCAATAGGAATAATAACAGCACTCTTTCTTAAGAGTTTTTGTGAAAATTAAATGGGTAACTGCTTAGACCAGTGTCTGACACACAGTGAGTACTGTGTGACTGACTGCTGGCTACTGAGATGATCTGGCTTGCCCTACTCTGCACATGCAAGGCTCCACTGAATAGGACAGGCCTGTTGGGGGGAAAGGGTCCATCGAGGGAGGCCAGTGTACACACTGTGTGGCCCCAGCACCATGGGCAACTTCATCCACAGGGTCAGTCCATGGGCTGGCCTGATGTGGCATGGTACAAAGGTCTTTGGAAGAAAATAATTCTCTCTAGGGCCACAAGCTACACTTATCCTCCTGGAAATCCTCCAGAGGCTGGTTCTTTCTGGGTTCAAATATAACATTACCTGCTCAGAATAGCCATCCCAGGTATTTTCTATCACCATTTTGCTACTTTTTTTTTTTTTTTTTTTTTT
>NDGN011208290.1:0-13929 GCA_002564285.1 Tympanoctomys barrerae
TTATTATTATTATTATTATTATTTTATTCATTTTAATAGAAAATAACTCTGTGGTTCTTAAAGGGAGCAATTGCTTATTTTACTTTCTGTCTATTGTCCACAGAGCCAAGATACAAATGCATGTTTTCTGTTTTTTAAAGATAACATTTTTAAAGGGTTAGTTGCATGTGTCAAATAATATAGAACTAATATTATCTTAAAACTGTGCATCCTTTCTTTTTTGGGGGGAAAAACATATCTTGTAGCTATGTTCTCTACATTGCAAATAACATTTTGCTAGTTTTTTTCTCTTACAGTTATCAAGACTACACCAATATGGTTAATAAAGAAAAATTGTGGCACATTTCGTAAAGAATATTGTGTGAAAATTATAATCTCCTTGGTTAAGAATAAGTGAGGATTTACAAACTAATGTTTTATATAAAGTTATTGTGAAAACTGTGCAGCAGTAACATTTAGCAAGCGCTCCCTTTTGCGCCCAAAACAAGGTTACTACTTTCCCTACCTTGAGATTCACCTGTCCCTTTTTCATCTATGTCTTATCCATCTCTTTTCAAGCTCTTTTTAAAAAATTTTATTTTAAGAGTAAAAAGACTCAAAAACAAAAAGAAAAAAAGACAGAAACAGACTAACATACACCAATATATATGCTATAGATTTTCAAAAAGGAATAACTAACAATTGTTATTATATTATGTATTTTTATCATCATATTTGTTGCTCAGATTAGCAGACATAGTTACACAAGATTGAGGAAATACTTGAATACTGGCGCTTGCTTTCAAGAATTCTTTTTTTTTTCTTCTCTTTTTGTTTTAATTTATTTTAAATGGAGTATAATTATTGATAATTAGAAAAGGTACACATTTAGAAGGCCCAGATGAGAGGTATTCAACATGGGGTTTGTGTTACACATTCCAGTCCTCATGTAGTTGATCAGATTGCAAATAATCAGCATACAGAGTTAGTCAAGGTAAAATTCAAAATGTTAACTGCCATTTTCAAAACAAATGATCAAAATTATGAGTACACTCATCTCAGCCATCCTGTATACATACTTGCATGTTTTTCCCTCCATTTTTTTTTCTATCATTTCTCCTTTCTCTCATCTTCATTGTTTAATCTTTAAGTTCAGTTTCTTTCTACTTTACTATATCTATTATACCTTTCAGTTTTTATTTATTCTTTCAGGTTCTTAAAATACAGACACAATATTTACACATGTGGGTCTGGTTTATTTCACTTCTGAATATAGCTTCTAGTTTCATCCACTTACCTATCAAGGCTTAGAGTTTGTCTTTTTTTTATAGCTGAGTACTACTCCATAGTATAAAAATACCACATCTCTTTCATCCATTCCTCAAGCGATGGACATCTGGGTTGTTTCCAAGATTCGGCTATGACAAGTTGTGCTGGTATAAACATGGGTGCACATATATCACTGTGGTATGATGTTTTAATTTCTTTTGGGAAAATACCCAGAAAAGAAATATCTGGATTTCCAGTCCTTGTTATTTGAAGAGTCTGCACACTGATTTCCGTAGTGGCTGCACCGGTCTACATTCCCACCAGCAGCGGAGAAGGCTTCCTTTCCCCACAGCCTCTCCAGCATTCGTTATTAGTTGATTTCTTTATGATAGCCATTCTTTCAGTGTTCTTTTAAATTTGCATTTCTCAAATGGCCAGTGCTGTGGAACATTTTTTTTCCATGTATTTATTTGCCACTTATATTTCTTCGTCTAAATGTGTATTCATATCACATGCCCATTTTTGGATTGGGTCTTTAAATTTTGGAGGCCGCATTTTTTTAAGTTCTTGTTTTGTGTGTGTTCCAAGATTTTGCTTTTTCTATTGATTGAGAGTGAGATATTGGGTTCTGTTTGGCACTGTCCTCTGTCCTTCAGTGTAAGGCTTTGGTGAGGTTATTACCCAAGCACTTCCTGATATTAATATCCAAGGGGAAAACATGTGGATAAGACAGGTATGTTTTCCTATTTATGGTAGTACAATTAGCAAAACTAATAACAGCTCATGAAATTAAGAAATTGACGAACTTCTGTAAGAAATGGATTTGTACTTTAGACCACAGGAGAAAATATTACGGCTGTATAGCAAAGCAGAACTTAAATTAAGAATTTGTATTTAAATTAGTTCCCCTGAGTTCTGTCCAGTCACCTCCTATTCCTGCACCTGGAGTCTCCCAGGCAGACTAGCTTTCCCCAGTTACCTGCTGCCACCTCTCGGCCATGAGGATGCTCCTGTAATTCTGGGCCTCGGTCTGGGCTCAGTTGGGCCCAGAAGTATGCCTCAGCTCCCCGGTTCTAGACCTAATGAACGCAAACTCTGCTGGCAGGACCTGGCTTGGGTCTGCTTGCTGTGTTCCACTCGTGCCAGCTGAGCCCAGTCCAAGCGGCCGCACTGTGTCTTGCTGGCCGCGGGTCCTGCTGTTCCTTCCTGGTAGGCCCGTTGAGGCAGAGTGCCCCGCTGGCTGCTGGTCCAGGATAACTCTTACTGATCTGTGTACCTTCTTATCAAAACTTTTCAGCAGCCCTCAACACTTTACCCTCTGTCTTTCTCTTACTCTACTCTTTCCTAGTGCTTCCTTCTCACACATACTTGCAACCCAGCCTGGAATTTTCAGGGCCCTCTGGGACATCTCCATGTGCCTGGCTTGTAGCCAGTACTAGCTAGTGCCTGAGAGTGAGGGTGTCCTTTGCCTCTTGGGCTGTACTTTCAGAGTTCTCAGCTGAGAACACGCTTGCCCATACCCGACCCAAGTGAGGGCATCCTTGTCCCTGTTCGTTAATCCTCTCCTTCACCCTCCCTCCCTTTTTCCCTCTCTCCCTCTCTCCCTCCCTTCCCAGGATTGCACTGGTTACCAGTGCCCATTATTTCTAACTTTAAAGTGCCTTATAAAGTCTTTTTCTCCTTTTCATCCATAATTATTAAGTAATAGGCTGGGAAACTTAGCTATTAGCTTAAAATAAAAATAAACCTGAATCAAAATTAAAAATAAAAAAAAAAGGCTTGGTATGTAGCTTAGTGTGAGGGCCCTGAGTTTGATGTCCTGCACCACAAAGCAAAGCAGAGCTGAGCAAAACAGAAACCGCATCCAGTCCTTAAAAAGAAGAATCTAGAGCTGGCAACATGGACGAACTTGCCACAGGCTGTTAAAAAGTCATCTCAGCCAGCGCCAGGTTATCACTTCTAGCCTGTGTCGAACTGCTTCCTAAAACACACATCTGAGCTTGTTTCCTTTTAAAGGCTATGTTATGCCTATCTCCGACCACTAGGACACTAAGTGCTTTAGTAAGACACTCAATAATTACCTCACTGCTCATTTTTTGGAATCTGCTTTCCTCTTCTCACCTGTTATCTTTTGTTGCTGGGACAAAATACCTGATGCCCAAAATTAAGGAATGAAAAATGAATTTTGTTCACCGTTGTGGGTGTTTCAGTCCATACTCAGCTGGCTCTGAGGCAACGTGGTGTGTGGCAGAGGGCAGCAGTTCATGGCGGCAGAAAACAGCAAAAGCTGTCAGAGCAAAAGGGGAGGAGCAGCGGCAGAGAGCATGCCCCTCCTCTCTCTCCCTCGTATGGTGTTCAGGGTACCCACCTTACGGCAGGGCAGCCCTCCCACCCATAATCCCAGCATTGGGTCATGAATTAATGATAAACCCTAGATGCCGGCTCCATGGCTGCATGAGGCTCTGGGGGGACATTTAGACACACAGCATAACATCAACCCACAGAATGATCCTTTGCCTGATATCTCAAAAAGAGCCTTATAGAATCCCTTCTCTGAATCTTGCCTCTTGCTGGTCCCTCTACCGGAAATATTTAAGAAAACATGCAAATGCACTGAAGGGAAAGAGGAGTGAGTGTCATTGTCTGGGATCACTGGTAGAGGCTGTCCTTTGGAGAGAGACCTGCCTTGGGGCATAATGTGGCACATGATGCTGGATCTTCATGGTGGGGAAAGGTATAAATGACACTGAGTATTAGGAGGGTTTTGCAAATCCAGACCTGGCCCCTTTGGGCCGTTTGACCTTGGGCAAATTCCTCTGTCTCACAGAAGCACAGATTCCCATCTCAGCTGAGCCCAGAGGGCATCGTTTTAGCAGACACCCACATGAAGCGTCACCAAACCTCACCACGCCATACTAAGCCACATGGAGCTCCACTATTGAGACTGAAGAGGCAGCAGTGTCGCTGAGGCAGGCTGGACCACTAATGCCACAAGGGGCAGAGAGGAGGAGTCAGGCGACAGAGGGAACCCTGACTGCTTCCAGCTGCTTCCCACTTGCTCAGCCCCTCGTCTTCCAGCTCCACCGGAAAGCAACAGAGACGGCGTTTCCCCAGGCCCAGGTGGTTTCACCAAGCTCCCTGCTGGCAACAAGCAATGTGGAGAGCGTGGGAGGAGCCCTGGGCAGATCTGCAGTGAGGCACGGAAGCCGCTTGTGTTGCACATCCCTGCAGGGTCCTTTAGTTGTCCAGATATGTGGACTGGGCTATAAAAGCCAAGGAGGAGCATCCCCACATGTACTCTTATTTCCCTACTTTTTCTGCTTGCTTCCAGTACTGGGGATTAAACCCAGGGTCTTCACATTGATCCCCACTCCCAGTCCTTTTTTAATTTTTCATTTGAGACATTGTCTTGCAAGTGTCTAAATGCCCAAGTTGGGCTTGAACTTGCAGTCTGCTAGCCTCAGTCTCTCAGAGTGCTGAGACTATAAGTGTGCATTGCTAGGCCCAGCTACTTCTTCTTGCTTTATCTTTTGGTTGTAATGAAATATACATTCTAAATTGTTTTCTCAAAAGAAATGGCTTACATTGCTTGGAGGATTATTCTAATTCAAGAGGTGTTTCATTTGCCTCGATATTTTGATTTGCAAAACTGAGTAAGTATTTTTGGTTGGGGGAAGAGATAGTTCAAATCAGCCCTGGCTAAGGGTGCTTACAGAACCATTTTTAGTTTTAAAATTTTGGGGAGTTCATTGATTTGTTTCTGAGACAAGGTCTGGTAATGTGCAGTCCAGGCTGGCGTTGGACTCACTGTGTAGCGCAGGGTGGCCTTGAACTTGTGATGATCTTTCTGCATCAGCCTTTTGAGCCCTGGGATGACAGGGGCGCACCGCTGCCGGAGAACCAGTTTCAGAAACCAGAACATCATATTTATGGGCATAGTGCAAGTTTTAGCACCAAGAGAAAAATATTTCAAAGAAAATCCTGTAAGCATTGGACATCTTACCCAGGTGGGTGGGATTCCCCAGTTTTGCTAGGAGGTACAGGCTGTGGGCAGCGCTGGTCTCCCACTCTGCATAGCTCACTGCTGCCGCTGTTTTCAGGGCCTCTGCTGTGCAGCCCCTGGCTGAACTTCTTGTGCATACTTGGCAGTGACAGAAACCTCTCAGGGCTTTCAGGGATACACACACTCTGCTGTGGCACGTGCGCTGTGGATTCACTGCCCCTGGCATCCGGCTGCCAGCCGATGAGCAGGTCCTAAGGGCTGAGCAACCATGCCCGTGTGAAGCTTCGCATGCACTGTCTGTGGAGCCAGGAGAAAACTGGGAGCCTGCTACAGTTCCCAGAAGGTGTGAGGAAGTTGCTGGGACAGAAGTGCAGGGAGGGAAACTGTGCCTGAGCCCTGATAGGAGGGCTGACGAGCAGAGGTGGAAGAGTCCCCACACACGTGACTTTGTGCACTGTGAACCCAGGGCAAGTCTCCTATGAGCTGCGGTGGCAGAAGGTGGCAGGAGCGGGCCTGCTTCATGTTGGTGGGGCTGTTTGAAGGCAGATCTGTGTGGATCCCACGTGGCCTCGGTGACCAGCCCTATTGGTACAGCAGCAGCATTCAGATTGGACTTTGCCGGCAAAATTGTGGGAGAGTCAGAGAGGATGAAAAGGAAAGACCCCACATGCAGGAGCGGGGCGTTGAGTGCTTGGGAAAAGCTTGAGGGAGAGGAACCAGGAGGCCCCATCCACATAGGTAGGAATGGACCCGACCAAAGTGTTATATTGAATTTTTTTATAAAGTGTTCTAAGCACTCTTCAGCTTCTACTAAATCCAAGTCATGGATTACTAATGCGACTACATTCCATTCTTTCCCCATTTAACTCAAAGGCTTGCAGAGTGCATTTGACACAATCCTGTTAGGTTTCACACAGCCTCCACAGGCTGCTGTAGACATACAGAAAAAGCTGCAAAAATCTATCTCACTTTTTTCTCTGGCAGGATCATCCGAAGGCAAAGCTATTAAGAGATCAACTGGGTATTTTCTTAAGTTCTGCCT
The DNA here is from genome assembly GCA_002564285.1 of Tympanoctomys barrerae. Classification (NCBI taxonomy): domain Eukaryota; kingdom Metazoa; phylum Chordata; class Mammalia; order Rodentia; family Octodontidae; genus Tympanoctomys; species Tympanoctomys barrerae. The sequence goes on from NDGN011208290.1 coordinate 6,294, forward strand.
CGTGGTGTTTATCTTTCTGTGGTTGTTTCAAGCTCATTAGGAAGGATGTCTCCACACCATCGGGTCAGCTGGATGCATTTGACCTGTGCATCAGTGGCATCTGGACTTCCGGGGGCATTGTCAGTGATTTTCCACAATCCTTTCTTGCTTTTACTAATAATTGTACATTTGTGTAATGCTGGTAAGCACATGGGGGACACTGACCTACACCTTAAGATCTGTTCCTCACACAGGACAAAATTTTATGGACGAGAAAACCAAGATCTGAATGCTTTCTTCAAGGATTAGCTGTTAATAATACCGATCTTGCCTAAATCCAGGTCTCTTGGTTTTAAATCTCCATTCTGTCTGCTACTTTAGAAGGATATTGTACTACCTGTGTCACTCAGGAATCATTTCTGAAATGTAATTTTATCCAGACTTTGTCAACCCAGTTGTATACAATACATGACGGAGGGCTCCTTGCTCTCTCTACTCACAAATGTCCTGCCTTTATTTCTTTGTCTCTGTCTGCTCTACCTGAAAGCTGGCATAATATGGGAAACCCAGGAAGAGGGCCTGAGCCATCTGTTTATGAAACAGTAACACATCTGAAGCTGTTAGACCTATGAGCCTAGAATCCTGCAAGGTAAAGGGGGAATAACCCTTCCCTGTCCTTTCATCTTCTCTCAAACTTTGCATCTCTTTATTTCTTTTCTCTTTTAGTGTTCAGTTTAGACAGATATCCCCATTTTGAAAACATTCAGGGCACCCACATGATTCCATTTTTCCTGTTTAGGCACAAAATAACTATCTTTTCCCTTGTTGAATGACAGATTTTGTGTGTCCTTTTTATTTATTTCTTTTTTTTTTTTCTTCTTCACTTTCATGATTTGTTGAAAGCAGAGTATGAGTCAAAGACAGCCATGGGTAAGCGGGTTATGTCTCTAAAGAACCACTTTTAGTTCAGAGTAGAATGCTTGCTGTCTCGTCTACTGTGACACAAACCCCTTGTGGACCAGATGGTATGAACTCAAGCAAGGAAATATACCAGGACTGTGTTCCCTTCCATGACTATATGTATGTTCCTTTAGAAGATACTGCTTAGGAGACCTACTTGAATTCCATTTTGTCTCAGGTCAAAAGCTCTTGGGACTGATGTGGGCAAAGTGCTTGAAATCATGGCAGCTGGTCACTGACTTCTTGGACAGGCTGAACTCTGTCAGGGTCATGACTGAGCACTGGTCAGAAGCCCCTCAGGGCGCCGGCAAGGCACTGTGCAAAACAGAATTCCCTACCTTTGGGTGATAACTAAGAAGAATCGAGACAGTCACTGAGCAAGGCCAGGTGCATGTGACTGTGCAGAGGACTTCAGGTTCACCTGCTCTGTTTCAGTTTCTGACGTACCAAAAGCTGGATACTCTTTGGAATACCTGTTTCTGGTTGCTGGCTTTGTGCTCAGTGTGGCTGCAGTTTGAGCTGGAGGGCTGGATCTTGGGGGATGGGCAGTGGTGTGTGCCCTGAGACTTAGGCCTTCTTTTGTTGCTGTCCTCGTTAGCCACATTTTATGGATGAGAAAACAAGAACTGAGGGCCTTCTTCAAAGACAGGGGCTTGGACTTGGACTTGGGCTGGGATTTTGATTTCTTAGCACATTCGAGGTGCTCCCCACCTGCTTAGCAGGAGCTGATCCCTTTGTATGATTCGTTGCTATGGAGAGCCATATTTAGATACAGGAAACGGAGTGTTGTGAACTGTATAATCATTTACCTTTCAGAAATAATATCTTTACTTTGTGACTGATATGTACGTGCCAAACGACTTTCAAATTGCGAAGTCTTCTTAATCCCTGGAAGAAAGCAGGAAGAGTTCTTTTCCAAAGTCCATAAATGGAGAAATCAAGAGCCCTGAAGATAAAAATGGTAAGATAAACGAGCACCAGGGTGACAGGGCGTTACCGTGGACTAAGCTCCTACTACTCGATGGTTGTGGGAGTTGCTGCCGCCACATCACATTTTCATTGATCTATCAATACTCTGTACCTACGTGAGTCTTTTCACAAACAGGCTGATGCTTGGTGGCTCAGTTAGCTTTCTTCTTCCCTGAAGCCCCCCGCCCCCAAAGCACCAGAGCATGTGTAAGCCCAGGATGCCCTTGCAGGAAACCCCAAGGTTTTTATATCACATTATATTTAAGTGATTTGCTCAAACAGAGGTCTTCTGATTTTAAACACAATTCTCTCTTCCTTGTATCAAGACATGTGATTGTGGTATAATTTACTTGCAGCTAATTTTGAACTGACCTTTGATTCTTTCGTATTCTTTTTCTCATACTTCTAGGTGTCCCAGCATAAAAGTACCAGATTAAAAACAAAACAAAACAAAACAAAAACCCAAAACATTTCCTAAAATTTTGTGGTAGCACTTCACATTATAGCCAAGAAGGCTTGATATTCCCCAAACAAAAGCAAGTTTAATTATTTTAGGGCCGGCCAAATAGCTCAGTAGATTAAAGTACCTGCTTTGACAGACACGGGGGCTGGGGGCTTGATCCCCAGGCCTGCCGTGATGGCACACTGAGATGGTGATTGAGACTGGGCGTGGTAATCCCAGCACTTGGGAAGCTGTAAACAGGCGGATCACTATGAGTCAGATCTAGTAGTGAGACCCTGTACACCCTGTCATAAATACAAAAAAATTTTTTTTAAAAAGGGAAAGAAATGTTAAACAGCATTTATAACAAAGAAAAGGGCACATTGTGTGTCATGGTTGGTACATTGTGTCTGATAGGTTCTGGCCCTAGTATGAATTGCTGGAATCATTATAGTGGTCATCTAATATGGTTGATGCTCTTAAAACAAAACCCATCTTCCCCAAGACCATCCCCCCTCTTTTTTTCCAACTCAGCCCAAGAAATAATTTACTTCCACCCTTTCCACCACCTCAGAAAAGTCCCCAATCAGTTTCTCAGGTATATCTAAACATCCCCTTAAACCCCTCCCCTGGTAAAAGGCCATGAGAGCCTCAGCCTCCCTCTGTCTAGTTGAGAGAAAGAAAGAGTTCCTCATCCTTTCCCACAGTCTCTCCTGTGTCCTCAAAGAAAATAAAGCCCTTTTCCCTTTTTCCTTCTGCCTATTTCTCTGCTGTGCCATCACCTGAAGACGCCTGTCCATGTCAGCTTGAGAAGTTTAACCAGCAGGAGGTCAGAGGCCTCCCTTTGTACACATCCGGAGGTGTGGAAGAGGAAGGCTGGGAGATGGAGTGGGCAGCAGCCCATGTAGGATACAAGGGAGGAAAAGAGGCTGGACCCTTTTTTCTCTTGCTGCTTTTTCTGTCTTCTAACACCTTGAACTGTGGCCCTCTGCCATGTGACACCCTGCTTTGGAGCCAGCTGATTATGGACTAAAACCACCACTAACTGTGAGCTGAATAACCTTTCCTTCCTTAATTTGGGGTATCGGGTATTTTATCTCAGTAATGAGAAAAAAATAACAAAGACACTATGGAATTTATTATCCTAGGTAGGGCTCGGTGAGTGGAGTGCTTGTATTTCTATTCCTTGGAGATCTTTTCCCAAAGTGACAGAAAATCAAGGGGTCATATTCTTGAAAGATATTGGGTTGACCTTGAACACCAGAGAAAGGCTGTCTTTCCCCAATGCTCACCTCTGTCTTTGTTGTCAGACTTTCTCTGTCTTAGTTACTTTTTTGTTCCTTGACACCCACAAGTTAAGGAGGAAAGGTTTATTGTAGCTCACAGATTATAGGGGCTTTGGTGCATAGTCAGCTGGTTCCAAGGCAGAGTGGCAAAGCAGAGGAGGAGTCCATGGCAGGCCAGACAGAAAGCAGTAATCAGCAAGCCTGCCTTCTTTCTGTCCCTTTATATTTCATCCAGGCTATAAACCTATTACTTAGTGTCACCCACACCCAGGGTGGGGCCTCCATTTCTATTCCCAGAACTATGTTGAATCCATTTAGTTACCAATACCTTTAATCCCACTGTCACACACCCTAATCCAGAATCACACACTCATGATCCCACACGGCTCTTGATGGAAATGATTGTCTCCCTAAGTCTCTGTCCTCTCAGTGGGAGTTACTGCAATTTTCAGTGTTCTAGGGGCAGCTCTCAAGGGAGAATGCCTCCTCATTCCTCAAAGGCTGTAGGCACCTTTACCTCCGATGGTTTTGTTTGCTTGTCTGTTTTGTTTTTAATCTAAGCAAGACCAATAGAAAGAGTTTTCAGGATACAGAGATCAGTCGGACAGCTGTCATGGACCTAATGATGTTTGCTGGGAACCAGAGGTTCACTCATTGTATTTTAAAAATATTTATTCATGTCTAGTGATGATAGGCTAACTGCTCAATGACCTAGTTTAGTAGATTTCTTTAATAAAGGTCTGGTTTTTGCTTTGTATTATTGTGTCATGTAGGACAGGGGACCTGGGCTCGAGTCAGTTGGTCAGAGATCCAGGGTTCTTCTATTTGGATTCTCTGAAATCCATGGATCTTGGATTCTTCCACGGGGTTCTCTGCATTTGGCTGGCACATGGGGAGAGAAGATGGTTTGGAGGATTGTGTGGAAGAGTTCAAAGGACTGTTTTGGAAGTGGCACACATTTTTGCCCATACTCTGTTGGTATGAACTGAGTCATCTTTTCAATGAGATCAGCTGGGGAATAAAATACAAAAGTATGCAAGAAAAAGGAACAGGGTCACATTGAGCTTCTAAGCATTCTTGGCCACAAAACACTCATCCATCCGTTGTCTGGCTACCTGCCCACCTGGCATGTTCTAGTCCTGTTAGGTGCTGACCAATTTGCCCATCAGGCTATATATGGCATGATGAAAATGCTAAAGAAGGAAATGCTGATGCTCCTGGGAGTTGGGGAGGCCTCTCAGGAATGGTCAGCAAGTGTGTGTAGAACATTTGAAAGAGAGAACAGCATGGTAAAACCACGGAAATGCATCATGTATTTGAGCAACACATGATAGTCCACAGAGCTGGAGCAGAGGGTGTTCTGAGAACTGCTTCCCTAGGGCCTTGTGGGGGCCTAAAAGGACAACTTGTCTTATTCTACTGAGCATAGTCTAGACTTCACTGGCGTATTGACTGTAGTTCTTTATGCCTTCAGTTCATGTAGCTACTGGTCCTCATATAGAGTAGTACCCTGGAGGTTCTCTGGCTGTAAAGAGAAGCAGAGAATTAAAAGAGGAGCTAAGAAATGTAGCAAGCTAATCTTTGGTTCTTATTCCCTCCAAAGTCTGAGTTTAAATGTCATAAGGTTACCTTGAAACTTTATCTTGCAAAATTAATGAACAGAATTGCCTTGACCTTGTCTTGAGTGAGTCAAAGCCTTCATCTTTCTCTGGAATAACTCAGCTGTTCAGTATTTTAATTTGGACCACTTTGTTCCCAATTTACATGGTTTTATTATCTTTAAGGATCAATTTCCTTCCTGCCCATGGTGGGCTCCAGGCCTGGCCAAGAGCCCCGACCCTGCCTGCCTGCCTGCCTGCCCACCATCTTCCTGAGAGGCCCTGGGTGCACTTCCACACAAGTAATCACACAAGTAAAGATGGGAAGAAATCTGAGAAGGGATCTGTTTGTTGGTGAAAGCGTGTAAAATCAGAGCACCTGTGACTGAGATAGCTCAAGAGGTTCAGATGAGCTGAGGAAGTAAAGAATGTGTTTAGTTTTAATTGCTAACAAATTTCAGGAAAAACGGAAAACTTAAATCAAGAATGCAAACAGGAGGGCCGGCCAAATAGCTCAGCGGACTGAAGTGCCCGCAAGCAGGTGCAGGGCCGAGAAAGCTGGGCCTGCTGTCGGTCCCGCCCCCAGGGCGCGCTGAGACAGCAATTAAGATTGGGTGTGGTAGTGTGCGCTTGTAATCCCAGCCCTTGGGAGGCTGTAAACAGGAGGATTGCTACGAGGACAATCTAGTTGTCAGACCCTGAACAACCTGCAGACCCCTCCCTAAAAAAAAAAAAGAATGGAAACAGGGAAGGATAGAGCCAAGCTCATGACTTCTGTAAAGTCTTTGAGCGGGACTAGAGAGTGTTTGGTGACTTGGATTTTCCAGAAAAAGCCATCCCATATGGACCCTGCATGTAATTGCCTCGGTTCCCATAATGTATTCTTTGTTTCCCTACATCAGAAATTTATGGTAGAAGATGAAAATGTTTTATGTAACATTCCTTACATGGGGGACGAAGTTCTAGACCAGGATGGCACATTCATTGAAGAGCTAATAAAAAACTATGATGGCACTGTCCATGGAGATCGAGAATGTGGGTTTATAACTGATTAAATTTTTGTGGAGTTAGTGAATACTCTTGGTCAATACGATGAAGATGTCGGTGATGATGATGGAGATGATTCTGATGGAGGAGAAGAAAAGCAGAAGGATCTCAAAGATAGTCGAGATGATAAAGAAAACTGCCCACCTCAGAAATTTCCTTCTGGTAAAAATTCTGAAGCCATTTCCTCTGTGTTTCAGGGCACAGCAGAGGCACTAAAAGAAAAATACGCAGAACTCACAGAGCAGCAGCTCCCCGCGCCTTCCTCCCCGATGCGCTCCTGATGAAGCTGGGCCAGTTGCTACATCTGCGTGAAGGGAGCAGAGCTCACGTTCGTTTCATGCACTTTTCTGTCAGCGATGTTCCAAAAGTGACTGCTTGCTACACCCTTTCCATGTAACACCCTGTACAGAAGCGAAAAAAACCCATAGAAACAGCTCTGGAGAGTTGGCCCTGTAGCCGGCAGCGTCACCAGCACCTGAGGGAAAATAGTTGATGGAATTGATCAATTTTATTGATCAATAAAGTGGTTCAGGGGGAAAAAAAAGTTAACTCAGTGAGAATCTGCTGGAAGTGAACTCCCCATGTCTGTCTGTCTGTCTTTTTGTCTGTCTGTCTTTTTGTCTGCACCTGGACAATATGTCTTTAGGCCATGGACTGGGAAGCAGAAGAACATGATAAAAACACAAGTTCTGTCCCCTAGTCTTACCTAGAGCCTGACATTATTGTGCTTTTCTTTTTGCAAGTTTTTAGTAGGACAGAACATGTTTGCAGCCAGTAATACTTATATTCATCATAAGGAGTTCCTTTATATGTATAACACATTTTTATTCTTTTTACCTCCCCTTTCGTCCCCTCCCTCTGTTCTCTTGGGACATTATTTTTCATCAGGTTTCTCCATACTGCTTTATTTTTTCACTGTTTTTTGAGATGAAAGTGCTTTATATGCCCTTGGGTCAGACCTCTGTCATATGTGATGTTTACATTAGGATTTTCTCTGAAAATTATCAGTGAATCAGCCCTTCACTTACGGGTCCACCCAAGAAGCAGAGTATGAGTTGATTTATAAATAATGAAGCCAGTTGAAATATTGATTCCTGTAAACTGTAGTCTGGATTTCACTATTGGTCTATTGTTTATTGAAGTAAACATTTCAATCTTGGAATATTTTTGGATTTAAATAACATTTAGAAAGATTATACAATGAGTTCTTGGTGTCCAGATCCAGTTTCGCTTGAGCTTAGCATTTCTCATTACTGAGGTCCAGGTATCAGACGTAAGAAACTCACATTGGTATGTTCTTATGAATAGACTTCAGTCTTTATTCACATTTCACTAATAGTTTATTTTAATTAATT
>NDGN011208338.1:0-13748 GCA_002564285.1 Tympanoctomys barrerae
TCAGCAGGTGCTGAGCACTACCTGGGAGCTGAGGAGGTGTCCACAGCTAGCTGAGAAGGCTGATATAAAAAGCCCTGGCAAAAGAGTTAGTCATGGAGAAATTTCACGTAGGTGAGAAAATCAGGGCGATGCTCTGGATGCCTTTGTGCACACCAAGTCCCCCAAGCCTGGAAACACTTCTGATTGTGTATTCATCTTATAAAACAATCACGGAGCTAGACTTGTTTCTTTACAATTGTTCACATGGTGGGAGGCTAGAGCTTGACAAGGTCCCATCTGGCCCCAGGGCCACCTGCAGAAGATAACCCACCACTCTCATGGAAGTGACTCTATGTGTTAGAAGAAACATTTTTTAAAAACCCTACACACACTCCCCCCTTACAGCAACGCTTTGGAAAGAAAATGGAGTACACACAGGGGAATTTGTCCCTACACATAAGACGTTCCTGGACTGTCAGCTCCTGTTTTCAGAGGGTTGTGAATTGAAAGAGGAAAATTCTGAAAAATGCTGTTTCTGAATTTCAGTGGACATAGTCTTACCGCTTTCCACTGGAATCTGCTTGTAAATTGACTTCGTGATCGTCTGTTCCATGTGAAGCTCTCAGTGACTCCCAGACACTGTACGTGCGGTTGTGAGGAATTTACAAGTAACGGAAAGAAGTCGTATCAGAAGAAATGCAGCCTAATAAAATATTTTCAAGGTACAAGATCTAAACGTGTAGCATCCTACCTAAACAATTTAGCCAGATCCTGTCTCCAAAGGCTTTCTGAGTTCAGTGCCTAGTAGTGGGGGGAAACACACCTGCAGCTCCATTCTGGACCAGTTTCAGCAGATGGCCGCAAAGGTGCAGGCCTGGCACCCCTTGCCTTTCCAGTGCCTCCTGTCTGGAATTCCCGTCGTGAGGTGGCAGTGGGGGGTGGGGGCACTGACTACCTTGGGCTAACAGCTTCCTTAAAAACTCAGTCTTACCGAGTTATTTTCCCCTCGGCCAAAAGAAAGACCCGTATTAACGTTTCCAGACTAACTGGCCTTCCTAGTGGATGCTCTCCCGGCACATGGTGCTGCCAATCTGCGGCATATTCAGTCCAAAGCAGAGGCTAACAGGCAGTAGAGGTCTGATTCTAGGAAAATTGGGCAACTACTTTCCGGCCACATCTTTCATCGAAATGAAATAGGTTCTCAAGATTAGCGTTCCTCTCTTTCCTAGGCCCGCAGACCGAGGTGGTGCGGAGGGAGGGGGGTACTGCGAGGATCCCCGTGGCCACAGCCGGCGGAAATGGCTTCGGAACCCTCAGGCTGGGGCGCCCCTGGGGACTTGCAGCCCGGAGCCGGGCGCTCGCGTCTCCTCCCTCCCTGCCCTGCCCCCCCTCGGGGTGGGGTTCCGGGGCGCAGCAGTCCCCGCCCGCTGTCGCTGCCCAAGCTGATTCTTAACCTTTTTTGGGCCGGGGACGTTGGGAAACCTATGGGCCCTTTCAGGATGGGACGGAAGTTTGGGGGAAAGCACCATTGCAGAATGTTGCTAAACTTTCAGGGGACCACGAATTTGGAAACCGATTAGGATCCCTGACTTGGGCGAGTGAATGAGGCGTGGGGCTCAGGTGCCAAATGGGGTCCAGACCGAGCAGGCGCGGCGCAGGGCAGGGCAGGACCCGGCCTCGGCTCCTAGGGAGGCGCACAGGAGCGCAGGCGGGGAGGGGGCCAAGGAAAGGGGAGGGAAGGACCCGGAGGAAATGGGAAACCGAGAGGGCACGGTGGGAGGGGACCGGACTGGCAGAGACAGGGTGCCGCGCGAGCCGAGAGGGAGGAGGGCGGAAGAGGGGGCGGGGCAGCGTGCCCGGGAGGGGGCGAGTCTTCGCGGTCCCTGCCCGGGCTGGGGACCGAGCACCGTCTGGTTCCGAAGGAAGCGCGGGCTGAGCCATCGGCTGCGCCCCGAGCGTGCGCCTCCCGCGCCCTCAGGGCCTGGGCCAGCGGGTCGGCACCGCCGGCACTGAGGCCGCGGGCTGGAAGGAGGCGGGCCGCGCCGCGCTTTCTCCTCCCCGCCCCTCCTCCTGGAGGCGGGCACCCGGAATTTGAGCGGCGGAGGACCCGCTCCCCCGCCCCCGCGCCCCAATTCAAGAAGCCGCTCCGCTACCCGGGCGGCACAGGGCGCCCGGCGCGCCTCGGAGCGCACGTCCCGCGCCTTCTCCGCCCGCTCGCTGGGCATTATGCGGCCGAGCGGCCGAGCCCCAGCCCCGCTCCTCCGGTTCCTCCCGCGGCCCGAGCGGCTCAGCTCTCGGCAGGCGGCAGCGTTGCTCTGCTGCGCGCAGACGGGACCCTCGCCGCGAGACCTCAGCGACTCCTGAAGTCAGAAGTCGTTGGCCGGCGCTGGACCCGCGCTCTCCGCGGCAGACGCCTCGATCCCCGCGCAGCCTGGGCGGAAGGGAGCGGAGTGGGGTGGGAGGTGGGAGCACCATGCAGCTTGTGTCCTGGGCCGCACTGCTAATGCTCCTGGTGCGGGACTTGGCTGAGACGCGGAGCCCTGACGCCGCGGCCGCCGTGCGCAAGGACAGGCTGCACCCGAGGCAAGGTAACGAGGCGCGGGCCTGGGACCCCTCGCCCCTCCCCAGCTCCCCCCGGCGGGGCGCCCCGCAGCCCGGGCTTTCCTTTTCCTAGAAAGAACTGTCTCGCGCTTTGGAGCCGCTCTCCTTTGGGCCATTTCCAGCCGAGGCTAGGGAGACGCTGGGGACAAAAGTAGCCACCCTTCCTTTATTCGGCCTAACCCACCCCACGCCCCAAGTCAGAGTTTCTTAGTAGCCGGGACCTCCAGCTACGTCGTGCTTTATTCATTCAGGATATTTGTCGGGATCAGGAATTACTCTTTGCCTCCCGATTTGCTCACTGTCGCCTTCAGACTTGAGCGTCTTCCAGTTTCTGACTTGGTGTCCCACAGTCGGTGTTCCGCAAATATTTGACCACCGATAACGGGTTAAAGGACTGGACTCCAGCGGGCTGGAGAGTAAGGCCGGGCAAAGCCCCAACGTTGGCTTAAGTTAAAAGCTGTGCGAACGGGAATCACTGGTGGTCTCATGCATCTGTTCATCTTTCTGCAGCGAAATTACTGGACACCGTGAGCGAGTATGAAATCGCGTCTCCCGTGCGAGTGAACGCGGCCGGAGAACCTTTTCCCACAAACGTGCACTTCAAAAGAAGGCGACGGAGCATTGACTCTGCCTCTGACCCCTGGCCCGCCTCCTCCTCCTCCTCCGCCTCCGCCTCCGCCTCCTCCCCGGAGCATTACCGCCTCTCTGCCTTTGGCCAACACTTTCTATTTAATCTCACCGCCCATGCCGGATTTATCGCTCCACTGTTCACTGTCACTCTCCTCGGGGTGCCCGAGGTGAACCACACTAAATTTTATTCCGAGGAGGAAACTGAACTCAAGCACTGTTTCTACAAAGGCCACGTCAATACCAAGACGGAGCACACGGCCGTCATCAGCCTCTGCTCGGGCATGGTAAGTGGGCGCGAGACCCCGCGGTCCCGGCCGCCGGCTGCGTGGGGATGCGGCGGCTCTCTAGCCTGGAGATTTTCAGCCCTGACGCTCCGCTCCGGCGTAACTGTTGCTTAGAAACTCGTGTAGGTCCCTGGATCGGAGGGAGCGCCTCTGGGGCGCTCACACTCGCGAGAGGCGAGCAAGCCGCTCCAGCAGCGCCGGAGGCTTTGGAGCGTTCAGGCGGCCGGAATCGCGCAGCCGAGCGTAGCTCAGCGGTATCCGGCGGCCGGGACGTCAGCCTCCAAAGGGGAAAAGTTGCTGCAGCTGTGCTTTCTCGCAGCGGTCTTGACGGGCTGCTCCGCGGCGCAGCGGCAGAGCGCAGGGCGGGCCCGACCTCCCTGCGCCCCCGAGTTGGGGAGGTGGCGTGACAACCCCGGCCTGGTGCATCGGGAGTCATGCCTGCCGGGTCGTGGAGGCCAGCGCGGCAGAATCCGGAGGCTTCGCGGTCTTTAGGGCCTTTTATCCCGCGGCGCCCAGGCTCGGGAACGGAGCTGGATTGGCAGGGAGGCCGTCCTGTCCTGGGACAGAAGGGTGGGCCCAGGGCTCCGGGGCGGGGCCAGGGCGGAGCCGGCCTCAGACCCTGCGACCCTGGGGGTGGGGAGCGCCGAGTGGGGGTGCGGCGCAGTCCGACTCTGCACCCTGGCGGCAGGGTGGCCTGAAACGCCGGGAGAGTGGCACAGAGCTCGCAGAAGCTGCCAGGATGCGACCTCGGTTTTTCAGGGACGGGCGCGGGTCCCAAAGGTTGGAAGAGGGAGTCTACCAAGCACATTTCCTTAGGGACGGTGAGAGGGACGGCTACCTCCGGGTGGCCAGATGCGCACTTAGCTGGGAGGGGGGAGATACGCCAGAGGGTCCCCAGCCCCCGTTTACCGGCCCCCCACTTGCCCGCCGCTAGTCCTAACAGGACCCCCTCGCTTCCCACACCATTCGAGGACCCGGCGTGGGGTTCTGGCCCCACCGCGAGGGTGATCCTTGACTTTTCCGGGAGACGCGCCTTTCTGGCACGCGTGTGACGCAGAAACTTTCGCAGCCGGGCTGTCCAGGCTCTCTGTGCTGTGCGCGCAACTGGTTGCTGAATTCCGCGCCCAAAACGTGTTTACGCTTCCCCTGAGCCCCCAGCTATCCCGTGCCTTCTCTAAGTGGGCGTCTGGTTACTCACCCCGGACCCCTTGGCTGTTCCCATGGTGCGCTGTGGATCTTGGATCTTGGGCTCCACGTTCCGAGGTTGCACCCTTCTTCACCTCACTAGGCGACTCTGTGGAGCAAGGCAAGCCTGAAGCCCATGCAGGGGGCGGCCTGGCCAGCCAGGTGGGCAAAGGGGATGGGCCCCCGCAGCCCCAGCAGAAGCCGAGCCTCAGAGCCTACCGAGTTGCCGAGGTTGGGGGTAGGCGGAGACGTCTGTTTGGCAAGGGGGAGGGGATGCCGCCGTGAGTCATGCTGGTCCCAGACCAGGGTCCAGAACGCTGGGACCCTTTTGGCTGTAAAGGTTAAGGCCTAGGCAGGCAGGTATAAGGTGTGGACTCTTGAGAACCAGCGTGCCCCGCATTTCGGCAGTGTCCCCTCCAATTCCCGCAGGCACCACACGATAGGGCTGCGTGTGTGCCTCGAGTTTGTAAACAGTCTTTACTCCTCCTCTCTGCCCGCCTCCGTGCACAGAGGCCCAGTGGCCCCAGCGCTTGTATAAATACTGCGCTGCTCAGGGCCTCTGTTTCCACAGTAGTTGTCGGTGGCAGCGCACATTTGGGCTCTTTGGGAGTCCAGCCGGCTTTAGGAGAGACAGTGTGAGCTGTGATGCCTCATTTATGTAGTGTTCCATTTGCAATCAAGGAATAGGGGCCTGCGTACATCTTTAAGTTGAGCTGGCTTTCTGTATGTTCGGCCTTAATGTGGCTTCCAAACCTCTGGCCCTTTCTTTCTCCTGGGACTTTTCTTTCCTTCCCAAACTTCTTGTTCCTGAAGCCATTGCACCTTAGTATTTCTAACACTTTGCCCCGTGAGGCCTGCGGGACATCTTTCCTGCCTTATAACCCGCCCCCCAGTCAGCTGAGTTTCTCTGAATTGTGTGGGAGGTGCTGCTGCCTCTTCTGGACAGCCCTGCTCAGCCTGGCCTGGTCTCTCTCTGTCTTCCCGGGGCTTCTGCAGCCCCTGCGCACACTGCAGTAAGGGGTTAGCCAGGAGCAGGCAGGGGTCTCGCTGCCCTCCGCGCTCCCGCTTATCCCCTGAGCAGCTGTAGACCCTTATTTGGCAGCAGTGTTCACCTTACACTCAAAGCACGAGTCCTGGCTGCTCCCCGTGCTCCCTGCGAAATCCGTGTTTCGGGCAGCCTGCTGTGTGCCCTTTTCTCTGCGTGCCCTCACCCAGCCTCACGGGGTCTAGACACAGCTTCTTTTATTTTTGGTACTGGAAATTGAACACAGCACCTCGCACTTGCCACACAGGTGCTTACACCGCTGAGCTCTCTCCCTGGCCCCAGTGGCCGCTGCTGCTGCCGTCACTGCTGCTCCTGCTGCTGCTGCTGCTGTTCCTTCTTCTTCTTTGTCTTTGTCTTCCTCTTCTTCTTCCTCCTCCTCTTCCTCCTCTTCCTCTTCTTCTTCATGGATTTGGTATAGGGTCTCACTACGCAGCTCAGACTCCTAGCGATCCTCCTGATTTCAGCCTCCCCAGTGCTGAGATTACAGGTGTGCACCACCATGCTCTGTCTTGGTGGTCAGCTCTGTGCACCTGGGTGGTGCTGGCATGGCGTGTGGCACTGGGGATGAAACCCAGGTCCTTGTGCTTAACTCAGCCGCCCCTTAGCCCACTGAAGCGACCTCCATGGACCCAGCTCCTTTTAAAGTGTGGTTGCATCTCCTCGTCCCTCGCACCAGTTTCTGTAGGACTCTGCCTGCCGTCACCTCTCCTGCCTCCCCTGGTGGATACCAGCTGTGTCTTGGGTGCCTCCATGTCTACCTCCTTGAGTGCGAGCTCTAGTTCACTTTGTCCAGCTTTCCCAGGCCAGCCAGGACAGCACCTGTGTTCATGTCTCTCCTGTGTTGGATCCATGACTACTGTCCATCCTTAGTACATAAGTTGAGCTCAACCATCGCCTTAACTGAAAAAACTCCTGGGCCCAGGGACTGTTTGATTTTGAGGCTACACTGGTGCAGTTTTGGAGCACTCTGCTAACCTTGTGGTGAGCACTTCACATAGACATTCTCTCAGCCAAGCCCTGGCCGGCACCCAGTTCTCAAAGCCTTCCATTTTACTGGCAGTGGTGCTGAGGCTTTGAGGACTTGCAGCTCTTGGGGGCAGAGTTGGAGTCCACCTGTCTCTCTGCCCCAGAGTTGGAGTCCACCCGCTGGCCAGAGCTGGGTCTGTCCTCCTACAGAGAACTTGTTTCTTTATCTCCTTTGACCAGTGATAGGTGGCTGGGCTTCGCTGACGCAGTCCAGGAACCTGCTCGGTGTTTGGGTGTCTTGGAGGCTTCATGGTCTTCGCTGGTCTGTGCGTGGAGGCCCCAGAGCTGCACGGTGCCCACAGACAGAGGCACCTGGCTGGCTGGGGGTGGGGTGGAGGGGTGTCCCGGGAAGAGTGTCTCCTCTGCTCAGCAGCTACTTTGTTTCTTGCTTGGACCTTTTTGGGTTTTTTGCTTTTTCTTAAACTAGAGTTTCCTCAATCACATGGAGATCTACTTTTAAAACCCAGGTTCTAGACCTCACCTCTATGAATTCTGAATCTATAAATCTCATTGCAAAACTCCCCAGGCACTTTGGATGCTGCCTCGGCATAGGAACTCGTGTCTCAGCTTGGTGTTTCGCCTACTTCACCAAGAAGACCTGGGAGTTCATTAGAATGACGACCCCCGGGCTCTAGCCAGGAGGCCAGCTTTGGGTAGCACACAGTGACTTGATGTCCTCACCAGCAGGTGTGCTGGCCTTCAGGGCCAGTCATTTTCCGTGTGCCCAGGGAAGGGTAGGAGGCTTCTGATTGCTTCCCAGTGTGTGGAACAGGAGCGTGGAGGAGGAGATGAGAGCTGAACCACTGACTGGCCTAGCATGGCACTTCTTGGGGTGTTCCTTATACTTGGTTTGGGTGGCTCAAGCCTGAGGCATCATTGATCTTTATAAGTTGGTATATGGCGAGGGGAGGACAGGAGAAAAAGTGCCCTTTTTCAAGTGCTTAGCCTGATGGGTAAAGCAAGCCGCAGCTTAGAGTTAGAGGCCAATGCCAGTAACACCGATGCTGCTAAAGGGGGAGCCCCTGTGAGGTGTCGGGCACTTCACTGAGCACACTATTTGGGATAACACATTTAATCTGCATGATTGGCTTTTGCAGAAAGCATCTTTATCTCTGTTTGGCAAAAGGGCTGAGTGGGAAGGTAAGTGTGGTGCTGGGATCAGAAGCGAGATTCCTCCAACCCTGGGCCCCGAGCACCACCCCCCGGGTATGCACCCCCTGTCCTGGGTGTGCAGGGCTCACAGGGGTGCTGCCAGTGCACACTGCCAAACTTGGGTCCACGAGGAGCCTCAGGAAGCCAGTTCTTCCTCTTGAACTCAGGCATGTTCCTGTCTTCCCAGGCAGCATTAATACTTAGAAATGCCCTCCAAACAGCCCATCGGCATGCTATGATCGGAGCTTGCATGTCGAGGAGGACAGCCTGGAGCAGCAGGTCCAATAAGCTGGAGTGAAATAAACCACATCTCTGCATATGTCACAGCATTTTACATTTAAGCTGCCCCTGGGGCAGAGGGGTTGAATAAGATGGCCCTGTCTCTAATTGGAACTGGGCCATTGTTTTTTCCCTCCCACTGGCTGGCTCGCATGAAACCAACTTGTCTCTTCATTTGCAGCTGGGCACATTCCGGTCCCATGATGGAGACTACTTTATTGAACCACTGTTGTCTGTGGATCAAGGAGAGAATGAAGAAGAGCAGAACAAGCCCCACATTATTTATAGGCGCAGCATCCCCCAGAAGGAGCCCTCCTCGGGAAAGCACACCTGCGACACCTCAGGTATTTACTTCTTGGTTAAGCAGCGCTCCTGGCTGGTGGAGGAGCTGTTTGCCATCCTGTGGGAAGGTAGCGCTTTTGCAGTCGGCAGAGCACTACTCTGTCCTCCAGCACAGATGTGGAAACTAGGGTGTTCTGTGGTTGGTTGAGGGCTGTGCAGCTCAGAATTCGCAGTGCCAGGGTGTGGGTGCAGACAGCAGGGGCTCAGCTCCCCGGGACGCGGCTGTCTTCTGCTAGGGCTGCTGCTTTGAGGCTGAGCTTTGGTAATTTCCTGCAGCTTTTTTTTTATTCCTAAGCAGAAATTGCTTGTACTTTGTCTTCTACTCATATGTTCGAAGTCTTGCAAATGGAACTCGTGAGGACTGACATGCTCGTCAGAACTTCTTCCGTCAATTTCAATATGGCTAATGGCCCCTGGTTTCCACAGACACAGAGATGGTGCTGTGGGCTGCTGTTGCTCCGGTGCCCACTGCTGGATTCCCTTCCCTTCCTCCAGGATGGCCTCTGGCTTTGCGCAGCCACGCTGGGGAGGCGTCGTGGCGGGCGCTCAAGCAGCTTGTTCTTGTCTCTGCGTCTCTCAGCCCATGGCTGGCTTCCACGTCTGGTTGATTTCGGCCTAGTGACTAGAAATGGTCCCTCCTTTGGACCCGTGTTTCAATGTGTTCATTAAAGTGATTCTCAAAAATGTAGACTTCCGATCTCTAGAACCCTGTCTTTCTCATATTCTTTATTTTTTAAAAAAATCCACCAACAAATTAAATAATTTCTGGGGGGTCTATATGGAATCTCCAAATCAGACCCAAATTCAAGGCCAACAGAGACTTCTTCCCAGGCCTCGCGAACGGCCGCTGGCTTTCCCATGTGTGTGTCCACTTGTCCTGCTGCGCCAGCACCCGGCGCTTCTCTCTTGGAAGTGTTGGTTCTAAAGTGAGTCTGTAATAAGCGATAGCATTCGCTGCTTTTATAGGGACACAGCAGGCCCAGGGTGAGCATCCGTGTCTTCTGCCCCCATGTGGCCTCACCTCCAGGGCTGGCAGGGCTGGCAGGACAGAACTGCAGTCGCGGCAGCTGGGCTCTAAGGCGCCAAGGGCTGGGAAGGCTTGTCCCCAGACACGAGGGCTCTCGTGCTCCTGGGCACTCGCTTCGTGGGCGCGGCCTTCTCTTAGGCCCACTGACCTTTGCTTTTTGACCTCCCAGATCTGTTCTAGCAAGTGCGTGTTTTAGCTCTAAGAATGTGTAACGGGAGCTAGAAAGGCAGTGAGCACGTCTGCCCTTTCTGTATAATTACTGTACAGTCACAGCACTCTGAAGCACTGTCAGCCTGATCAAGTCAGTGAGGAGAAGCTGTTGGCGGCATTCTTCTGCCTCAAAGGGCTGCAAAACGTTTTTCTTAAAAACTATGATACATTGTTTTCTCATTCCCTCTTGGCATTGTGCAGTGTGTTGCCTGCCGGGTTCACTCCATCTGTGTACCTGCTTCTAGGACCCTCCCACTCCTGCCTCCTGGATACCTAGAAAGAAGCTGACCCGGAGACAGTGGGGACAGAGGCCTGCCGGCAGCCCTGCGGGCGTCCCCGGGGAGCCCCGCCTGTGCCAGCGCCCTGTGGCAGGGCGTGTCCCGATGCTAGCCTTCGCCAAATGCTCGGACTCAGCGTTAAGTGCATCCCCAAGTTAGTAGATGCTCAGTTCTAGGCTGAGGACAAGTCCTTGTCACATCCTATTTAAAACATCAGGAAGAGCGTTTTGTTAAGCTGAAAGCCTGAGGACGGAGGAGGATGCCTTCTTCTGTCGCAGGCTCTCGAGCAAGGCGCCACATTTTGCCGGCTCCTGAGCCTCGCGGTGCCCCTCCCCACTTGTGGGTCAATCAGGAGCCGGGCAGTCGTACCGGCCCTCCCAAAGGCTCCTTCCAGGCTCTGCTTCACTTGGTTTTCTCTCTTTTGGCTCTCCTGCATCCCTTCTTTCAATTCAGGTGCAGGAGGTTCAGAAAAGTTGTAAACAGCTTGGAGATATGTCACAGTTCACCAGCAGCAGAGCCCTGCCAGCCCAGGCAGCCCTTGCATAGGCTGGGGATATAGATGGGGCAGGGGCCGTCCCTCCTGCTGGGGAAAGGGCTCCATGGTGGCCCAGCCCTGCAGCACGAGTGGCTTTCCTGCTGAAGCAAGAGCCGTACAGCTCGGCAGAGCCTGGGAGCCCCATGCAGTGCAGGTTCTCAGAAAGCAAGTTGATCTCTGCAGCAGGGACGTGAGATGGAGCCTGAAGCAGTGGCTTCCACACTTGTCCCAAGTGACAGGTACTCAAGCAGCTGAGAGTCCCTGCTGCAGTGGAAAGCTGCAGTCACCCCCACTGCCTGCTTGGTGTCCTCTGGACTCGACTTCGGCGGCGGCGCCTCCTGGGCCTTTTCTCCCAGAGCAGACTGCTCGGGCTGGAGGAAGCCTTCAGGGCAAGGTCTCCTGCAGACGGGAGTTCTGCGCAGAGGAGAAACAAAGTTGCAGGGTGTCAAGTTAGATATCTGTCCAGGGCAATACCCTGTACATCTGACCACCACTGCCCGGCAGAGCTTTCCCACGGCTGCGGGCGTGGGAGCCAGCCCCACAAACTCCTGCTGACCGCTGCGAATCGTTCTGCACTGTGGGAAGCGGCAGGGCAGGGCACCCGGCTGTCGCAGGCTGCTCCCTGCAGAAGGACATCTTGCTCATTTCTGACTCTGGGTATATAGTTTTCAGAACAAGCTTCTGAGATAGTCTATTTCAAAGACATCTGTGGAAGTCTAGTGTAATAGAAGCTTGTAGGTTCAGAAAGGCGCCTACGACCTTGTGCATTCATTCATGCGTGTGTTTTTAATTCCACCACAGTGTTAATTGAACAACTGCTTTGCGCCAGGAGGACAATCAGGAACTGTCCATATTCCAGCTAGCTGGGCAGTCCATGCCAAAGGCATTGTAGAATGCAAAGTAAACATAACATGGACCTTCTGCTTGAACTAATTGAGTATGAAATAATGCAGGCTTCAGGGGCAGCATTTAACAGACGGCAGGCAGTTACTGAATGGCGATTTTTTAAAAGTAAATTAATGAAAGTAGAAAACAAAGTCCTACAGCGAAGGAAGGAAAAGTTCAGACTCCAAACCCAGAGGTGATCCCTTAGAGCTTTCTGTAATGGGACCAGAAAGACTATGGCGCCTGCTCCGGGTGATGCTGGCAGCTGGCATGTGCTTGCTGCCCTGCCGTCCTCTGTGCCCAGGGCACCTGGTTAACACTGGGGACTTGGGAAGCGGCTCGCGGCCGTCCCCCTGGACTGTCTCGGCTTGGCCACCATTAGCGTCTGCGGAGACCTTGGGCCCTGCTGGGGAGTCCTCTGGCAGTGGGCTCCCCTCCTGCAGTGTGGCTTGGCGACTGTGGAGTCCCTTCGGGGCAGCTCCTCAGGCGCGGATGCTGAGCTTCGGGCCCAGGGCAGCCCCACTCAGGTGGCCCCGGCAGTGAGTGGGCACGCCAGGCAGGAAAGCACTGCTGCCGCCCACGCACACTGCCGGGCTGCAGGCGAAGTCTTGGTTGTGCCTGCATTTGACCTGGACACTCACAGGCAGAGAAGGTGGTTCTTATCGAGGAGGAAGACAGCCTTCCTGCTAGGGGTCTGTGCATGCGTGTGTGCTCACACGTGCACGTGTGTGTGTGTGCGTGTGTGTGAGGTAAGCCCATCATTTAAAATGGTACAGTGTGTCCAAACATAACGGAAACAGGGCATAAACATCGGCGTGCCTACCGCAGATTGCCGGGAACACCGGCCTGCTCCCAAGAGTCTTGTGCTCTTGTGCTTATACTCTTTCTGTAATCCCATGAATTCCCTGACTGCAAACACAGCTTGAATGTGAGGGCAGGGGCTCACGGGAGCTTCGTAGCCTGCGGCACTTGTCACTGCAGACCAGCGCCTCACCGACGCTGCCTGAGGACTAGAGGCCGGGGTTCCATCCCCAGGCCTGCCGTGCCGGCCCCGCCCCCAGGTGCACTGAGACGGCATTGAGACTGGGCGGGGTGGCGCGCACCTGTAATCCAAGCTCTTGGGCGGCTGTAAACAGACAGATCACTACAAATCTGATCTAGTAGTGAGACCCTGAACACCCTGTACACCTTTCCCTAAAATACAGGAAAAAAAAAATAATTAAAAGTTTCTGAGCCAGAGGGGTAACTGTGGCTGCAGCTTGTGAAGCCCAAGGCTGGGCAGAGCCAGGCCTCTCCCTCAGTTCAGCTAAATTTCTTCCCACCTGACCAAGCTGAGAAGGTTCGTGGCTCCGTCCTTTCTAGGTCCTGGGGATCTGTCTGCCACCCCCGCTAGAATGCACCCCAACTTCCTGACTGGGCTCTCAGGACCGCTGGCATGACAGCCAGGGAGACAGAGGTGAGGCTCAGAGCCATTGCTCCATGGACCGTTGCTCTGTGGACCATTGCATGATTGTCATGGCCGTGCTACGCCCTACATGCACTGTGTTGTGCAGTGCGCCCGTCAGCTCTGCCAAATATGACCAGTGTTCTGTCCTACAATTGGGGAACATCACAGCTCAGAGAGGCTGAGCAATTTGTCTAAAGTCACGGAGCTGATAAAATGGGTATAAACTGGTGTCCAGTGCTCACAGGGCCTGCTGACAGCTCACACTTGCTGAGGGTGTGGGGCTTAAAGCTGCCCCGCTCCATTGCCAGGTGGAAAAAAAGACTGTCCGTGAAGTGACTCCCTGAGGCCCACCGCGTCCTAGTCTGGTTGGAGGGACTGTTGGCCTGTGCTTGGTGCATTGGACCTAAGAGGTGCTCTGTGGGTGCAGTCGCAGCACCTGCCTGGGCCTGCCCTGGCCTAGGAGGGTTTCCCACCCTGAGGCTGGCAGTGCCAGCAGGCCTCAGTAGAGCATCCCTCATTAGCCATTAACCTCATGAATCCCATTAATAATTGAGCCCAGGTTAGTGAATTAGGCCAGTGGCCCTGGGAGTTGGCCTGGGTGGAGTGGGAAACAGAACCAAGGGGCCCCTCAGCCCTGGGAAGCCGTAGGCAGGGCCCCGGGCAGCTCGGAGTCAGTGGCTTGTTCCAGTGGCTGGGAGGAAGGTGCCCGCTAGACACAGAGGTGTGTGACCTTGGCGGCCACCGGCGGGGCGTGGTGAGCCCTGCACACCAGAACAGTGTCTAAAGCTTTAAGAGTTGT
Organism: Tympanoctomys barrerae; assembly: GCA_002564285.1. Classification (NCBI taxonomy): domain Eukaryota; kingdom Metazoa; phylum Chordata; class Mammalia; order Rodentia; family Octodontidae; genus Tympanoctomys; species Tympanoctomys barrerae. The sequence goes on from NDGN011208338.1 coordinate 13,705, forward strand.
CATCCCTCCTTGAGCTGGTGTTTTGCCTGATTTCTTTATAAATA
>NDGN011208392.1:0-10228 GCA_002564285.1 Tympanoctomys barrerae
GAGCTTTCTTTCCCTCAATAAATATATTCTGCTCATAACCTCTGTTTGTTCCTAAAATTCATTGTTTGGTTTTAGAGAACATGAACTCGTCCAGGTCAGGTCAGGAGATCATTTTCCCCTATGACATTTGGAGGTTCCCTATATCATTTGGAGGTCACCCACCCGAGATCAGTTTTTCTCTCTGTATCAGAATGGTCCTTGGGTCCCTCACCGAGAGTGGCCCCTGCCTTTACCTGAGGCCTCACTGTAGTGTAAGTATAGGGCTAACTGTAGTGTACACTTAGCAGTATTCTCAGAACCCCTTGGTGTAGCACGGTGCTGTTTTTGTGATTACAGCAGGGCTCAGGTTCTTTACTTCAACCCATCTGTCAAAGTTGTCCCTTTGGATATCAAACCGCTTGATAAGAGAGGATGTGGAGTGCGGAGCAAGCAAAGGGTGCCCTCTTTGAAGTCCTATCAGGGGAAATTGAGTGAATCAAAACTGGACTCACCGTTCTGTAGCTCTGCAAGCCTCTGACAGCCACAGTCCCCTTGCTCAGTGCTCCTGCAGTGTGAGGTTCTGGGCGGAGGGGTGGGGAGAGGGCCAGCAGCGAGATGGAGGGCTGGGGTGCAGAGGAGGCAAGGCATATGCAGATGCTGCTGGGGTACCCCCTAGGTTAAGGCGACTCTGGAGTCCTCTGGTTTGAGATGCAGGGGGTGGGATCAGTTTTCTTCTTTCCTGCTGCATAGCTCTTTGGTCAGTTTCTACTGGAGATCCTCTGGTCCCCTTCTAGGGTCAAACCCAGGATCAAGGGTAGGATCAAGGGTCAGTGAATGGGCTCTCACCAAAGAGCAACAGCAGCCTTCAGTTGTCAGTAATGTAGAAAACGGGAAGCCTTGGAGAAATCCTTTGGGATACCTCAGGCTTCTACAGGAAACCTCACATGCTTGTAGGAACCGTTTAAAATCTTTCAAACACGTTGCTCCGTGTTCTCTGGGTGGCTGAGACCAGTGGCAATGGGATCCGTGGTCTTGGCTTCCTGGCCCCGCCTTTGTTTGCATGGGATAGCCCTGGAGCTGGGGCTGAATTTACATGTGTGCTTAGCGTGGCACCTGAAGACAGGTTTACAAATAAATTATCAACCAGGGTGTTGTGATTCATGTTTTGAAAAAGTCAAGCGCTGGAGACAGGAGAGGGGAGGAGACACCAGATGATTAATCATCCTTGGTAGACGGCTCCTGATTAGTGGGCTGGGTGATCTGTAGTTGTTTATTTTCTTTGCTTCCCCCTCTTCTCAATGGAATCTGGTCTGAGGACGCACCAATAGCCTCCTTTATGTAAGTTGCATATGTAATCAGTTCCCCAAGAGTCACCCTTTTTCTTGCTGTTCTGCTCCGCCTGATAGCCGCGTACAAAGCTGCAGTGTACAAAGGTCCTGCTGCGCGAGCTTCCCTGCTGAAGTTGCCGAAGTTGGCACGGCTCACTCACTGCTCCGTGTGGCGGTGGGGATGCGACAGTGCTGCCCGTATCCAAGTTCTCCACAAGCTCTATGTCACAGGAGCAGAAGAGTCAATCTGGAAGGGAATGGTGGCTTCATGGATGGAAAAGTGGCAAGTGGCTTTGGTTCAAGGAGCAGAGACCCTCCAGAGGGGGATCAGAGTCACTCCAGCTGAGCACTGTGTACAAACGCAAGCTGTCCCAGTCCCTCCTTGGAACCCAGGCCAGTTTTCTGGGAAGAGCTAGATGGGAAATATTTGGGAAATATTTGAGGTTTTGTGGGCTGAAAGTCATTGTCACAACTGCTCAGCTCCTCTCTGGTGGCATAAAAGCAGCCGGAGACCAGGAATGGATGGGATTGCATCCCGTGGTGGTTTACAGAAACAGGTGGTCAGCTGGCATTAGTCAGTAGGCGTTTGCTACCCCTTTCTTGTACTTACCATAGTCCTCATTTTATGGATAGAATTGAGGAGTAGAGAGATTATTAGATGTTAACTTAGATGTTCAGAGCCACGGGCCAACTGGTCAGGCTGTGTTTCTCCCTCCCCCACGCAGTGTCCCTTGCCAGGGTCAGGTCCCTGCTAGAAAAGAGCAGGTGGAGGGGCCACCTTGAGTCTCACTGAAAAGTTTGCCTCGGATTTGCTGGGAAGCGGGGAGCCACTGACAACCGAGCAGAGTTCGATTAGAGCTGAGATCCGGGAAGCTTTATTTGGCAGTGGTATGTAAGTAGATTAAAATTTTGTTTGCTTGTGTGCTTGTTTGATGGAGTTGTTGTTCTTTGTTTACTTTTTTGAGACATGGGTTCACTATGCAGTTCAGGCTGGCTTGGAACTCACTGTGTAGTGCAGCTGGTCCTGAATTTGAGGGAATCCTAACCCTAATCCTCATACCTCAGCCTTCTAACTGCTGGAATCACAGGGGCTATGTCGCCACACCCAGATGGTACATGAAAGTTGAAAGAGGAGGTCTTGTGTCCTAGTGGAGAGTATCGCTGTGGCCAGAGCCATTTCTGGTTACTACAGACTTTGAAAGTTCTCTTTGTACCTGATACTTACTGGGCATTGCCATGACTTCATACTGTGTGTGTGTGTGTGTGTGTGTGTGTGTGTACATACCTGTTGGAAGATGTTGATTTAACCTTGCCTTCCAGTGGCTGGCTTTAGAGATTGTGCGCCTATTTGAAAAAGGTTTAATGTCCAGGAAGGGAGAGGGCCGGGCCCTCAGCTGCGGCCCTGTCGAGCTCCGCTTCCCACTCAGCTGTGTTCTTAGTGCCCACGGCCCTAACGCTTGGGATGTTGTCGTGGTCCCGTGGGACTGGTGAGATCTCTCTGGGCTTTGTGAGAACAGTGTGGGTGCAGCTCCTCCCCGTTGGCAAGCCAAAGCCTTGCTCTGTGTGCCAGCCTGGCCGGTTTCCAACCTGCTTTTCTTTTACGCTCTGCCATCCTTCGTGATTCCAAGTGGAGGGTATTTCAAACTCTTGACATTTTGCCATGAGTAAGAGAAGAAATCCTCGAATCATTTGTGTCCCAGGGATTCAGGGTAAAGGCCGCAGCAGGTTTTGTTATGGCCCATTGAACAATGCTGGTAGTAAAACGTCTAATGGGAGCTTTTACTTGCTGAACTTTAGCATGTGCCAGGTTCTGGGTCCTTTCTGTCCATGAGCTCACTGTAACTTCATAATAGCCCGGGGATGTAGGCGTTATCATTACCAACTTGCAAATGAGGGCACCTTGGCCAAAGGGCGCACAGGCAGTTGGCAGCCCAGCAGCCAGAATTAAAGCAAAGTACAGAGTCTTCCCTCTTGCCACCTGCCTGCTCTGGGTTCACTTCCTGAGCCCCGACCTGGGTCACACCAGGAATTCCACACAGTCCCTCCCTGAGTCTTCACCACCGCCCTCCAAGGTAAGCTTCTTTGGGCCCATGTCACAGGCAAAGACTCCGAAGACCCAAAAGAGTTGGGAACTTATCCAGGGCATAGGCAGAGCGAGGTATTGATCTAGGTTTAGGTTTTTATTTTAGTTCTTTAAGAGCCCAACCGAATAGAGGAGCAAGCCCCCAGGCAGCAGGGGGCTGTCATGTGAGGGTGGGTGCACAACCTGACTAACATTTATATTCTATTCTGAGGGACAGCATTGCAGAAGATCTCAGGGATTCAGGACTAAGTCAGCCTGGGATTGACACTTGCTGGGCCCCTGGGCAGTTGTTTTGCATCTCTACACTTCAGGTTTCTCTTCTAAACGGCGGACACAGTGGTAGCAGCACAGAACGAGGATGGGGTAACATGTAAAATGGGTAGACCAGCTCTCCGTATGCAGCAGGCATGCCGTGTTCACTGGCAAGGCCCTGCTTTGAGGAAATCATTTTTTTTCCTGAATCATTAGGTCCTCTTAATAATTGACTAATACATAGTATTGATTTCATTTTATAGCTAAGAAAACAGCCTTGGAGAGATTTACTCACTCACCTGACGCCGTCCATGCATTCATCCTCAAGCCCTCGCTCTTTTTGTCCCTTTGTTCACCATTGAGGCACCGTACCCAGCACCCACAGCTTAAAGGAGAGGCTTAGTTTAGCTTTTGGTATTAGTCTGTGCTTACCTAGGTCCAAGAAACAGCATGGTGGGGGAAAGTTGCTCAAGTCATGTATCTAGGAAGTAGAAGGGAGGTCTCAGGAGGCTCTGGGGAGGGCACTAAGTCCTTCTAGGTCACCAGGAAGCAGAAAGGAGGTTGCAGGAGGCTCTGGCGGGGGGGTATTAAGTTCTTCCGGGTCAAATCCACAGTGATCCACCGCTTCCCACCAGAACCCTCCCCCCTCCTACCAGCAAGTCAGGAATAAGCCCTTGTAATTCAATCTCCTTCCAGAAGCCCCACCCATGGACCCATGTGGCTTTGGGAGAATATGCAGGTGTACCTTGAGAAGCCCTGATGCGCTTGTGAGGTGGTGGGTGCTGGGGACCTGTCACTGCACCAAAGAGGCCCAAATCCCAGCCCTTGTGGGGCCTGCAAGACTGGGGCTTGAACACAGGCCTGACTCTTTTCCTTGAAATGTTTTCCTTCCTTTCTCACTCTTTCCCCTGCATAATTTCATTTAGTGATTGTTTAAACTTCAGGTTGGCCACCATAGCTATCGAGGTGGCACTTTGCTTCCTTAGCTTTCTTTAGACTTCTCAAGTTTGCAAGAATTTTTTGGTCTTCGTCAACATGGGAGTCAGGGAAAAAGTTCCCCATGTGGATTGAAGGAGCAGATAGTTGGGCCCAGGTGCAGAATGGGACCCACCCACGAGTGTGCCTCTTCCTCCAGCAGGACCCTGCAGAGCTTCTAGATGGGGTGGAGGGGCGGCCTGGAGACGTCGCTTTTGCATCTGAGCTAGAATGTGCAGCTCAGCCTTGTCGCTCCTAGAATCCCCTCGCTAGGAGGAGAACCAGAGCTGCTGTCTCCCAGAAAGACCTGGCCCCTGGGCCAGTGTAGGAGCCTTGAGGGACAGCACTCCACTGCGTGAAACCCCCCTGGGGAAGAAAGCACAGAGGACAAGAGCCAGGAAGGACGCGTCTCCTGGTCTATGAGTCACGTGGATGCTCAGAGCGAGCGCCTCGCAGCTTCTTCAGTGTAGGCAGTGTGTAGATTGCTGTGTGGAGCTATTTCTTCTGACATTGGGTGGGGGGGTGCTGCTGCTGCTGCTGCTGCTGCTGCTTCTGTTGCTGCTGCTGCTGCTGCTGCTTCTGCTTCTGTTGCTGCTGCTGCTTCTGCTTCTTCGTCTTCATTTTCGTCTTCATCTTCGTCTTCGTCCTCATCCTCGTCCTCTTCCTCTTCTTCTTCCTCTTCTATTTTTCTTTTTGTGCATTGAGTTGTTCCCAGCACCCAACACGGCTCCCTGTAGACACCTCTACCCCCTCTGTAAACTCAGAAATCTACAGGTGGAAGTTATCACTCAAGATCAATGGGAGATGTTCCCCCTTGCTTCTGTTTGTGGCTCTGACAGTTGGGGAGAAAGTTTTCAGGGCAAGGATTTCTTGTGCTCATCAGCCTGCTTGGAAACAAAGCTTCTTTACTCTCATGATGTTGTGACCATGAGGAGCAGGTCTGGTGTGCTCCCCAGGGGGCCTGCTCTCTCAATTCCACAGGTGACCCAGCTTTTGCCTTCTGGGGCGTCGTGTACACAGATGTTGTGCGTAAAGATGTTGGAATTGGCTGGGCTTTGTTCACAGAATCCCAGCAGAGGAAATGATGCCTGGCTTTGGAATTAAATGGATTAAATTTGAGATTGTGGTGAGGCCGTTGGTAGCTCCGCTCACACAGGAGGAATTGAAGGTGCTCTGTGTTTTCCTGTTTGGCTTCTTTGGGACCCAGGCCCCTGAGAACTTGGCTGGCTCAGTGGCCCTTCTTACTCTGAGAGGCTCATTAGCAGATGCCTGTTGGGTGGTAACCTCCCCATACGGTTTCCCCATAAAGAGAAAAAGATGCAAAGAGGTGGGGGGAGACTTTGCCAGTGTTTGCAGCCACCGCCTCTCAAAGCCGGCTGGAGCAGACTGTTTAGTTCCTTGTCCCTTGTCCCTTTCAGGCCCTGTGTGTTTTGAAGCTTTCTTTAGCTTTTCTCCAGCTTTGACGGCAGCTCTCTCAATAGCCGACGGCCCAGCCATGGTGAGCTGAATGCCTGGTCTGCACAATGCACTGAATTTTAATGGTGGCGACTGGGCCGCAGAGGCTCACGGTGGCTGCTGCGCCCCAGGCCCATTCCAGCAGCTGCCTCAGACCCTGCAATGGGCTCCGACTGGATTCCTGAAGTTGTTTGTTTGCTTTTTTACAGATCTACACAGACTGGGCCAATCACTATCTAGCCAAATCCGGCCACAAACGTCTCATCAAGGATCTCCAGCAAGATGTGACCGACGGCGTCCTCCTGGCCCAGATCATCCAGGTCGTGGGTAAGAGTTCATTTGTCCTTGAGGGCTGGTGACTCACAGCAGAGCCAGCCAGAGGGGCTGTAAGGGCCGAGAGGACAGGGAAGTCTCTAAGGAAATTTAGTGTTTCTCTCCTGTACGTGGACAGCCATTTGTGTAGGGACAACTTGCTTTTCCTGTTACGATTACGCACTCAGAAATCTCACCATGATCCTCTTAGAAGAAAGACAGCTTAGGACAAGAGGCAAATGCCTATGATTTGGGGGTGGGGTGCTCTGTCCCCTATTTGCCTCCTACTATCTTTCTAGGTCTCTCTTTTTTCTCTGCTGATGGTACTTCTTTTATGGAGGACTGCAAATGAGAAAGGAAGAGGGAGAGAGAGAAGAAGAGGAAGAGAGGCTAACGTGGGCTGGTTTAATCTTGCCAATTTTAATTGGTCTGAAGGCTGACAGAAAGAGCTGGTCATTTCTTGTTTTAATTCTAGGGGAAGGGGATTCGAGCAGTGGGAATTTTCATACTTCAGCCAAGACTTGGGAAGCGAGGGTCTCTCTTGGACAAGCAGGTCCTGTGTGAGAGTGCAGAGTAGACAAGGAAGTGGAGGTCAATTAGGCAGCATTAGACTGACTGTTGTCGCCCGCAGCAGATTCATGCCAAGGCCGTGGCACAGGCAGAGGCTGGAAACGCCAGCCCCTGTGGCATGTGCTGTTATAGAGAAGCCGCCTGTCCTTCAAGCGTGAGCAGTAGCCTCTGCAGTTGTTGCGATGCCCGGCTCATGAAATTCAAGTCAGCTATCAAATATGCGATATGTTGGAAACTATGGTGTGCTCCTGAATAGCACTCACAGCAGCTGCCTGGGAAGGTATGTGCAGCAGGATGGGGTCTCAGTATCCGTGGCAGTGTGTGCTGTGATAGATTAGTCATGTCTGCCATGGCCGCACTGGGAATTTATTGAATCGTGTCGTGGAGGTGGGAGCATCCATGCTTTTGTCCCTACTTGAGGGAAAACATCCCTGCATCTGTTCAGACGAGCGACCCTCCCTGGAGCCCAAGTCACTTATTTGTGCTTGGCGAGGCCTAGGGTGGTCCCACTGTGTATCCCTTATAGTCAAAATGCTTGCAGACTTTTTCAGATAGCGTACTTATACACAGAGATATCCTGGGGATATTCACATCTAAAGATGAAATTCTTTTGTTTCACATACATCCTCTACATGTAGGCCAAAGGAAAATTTGGATAATATTTGAAATAACTTTGCCCCGAAACAGAAATTTATGGGGTGGAATTTGCCACCTACAGTAGCAGTGAGTGCTCAGAAGTTTCCAAGACCCACATCCAAATAGGTCCATGCCCCAAATCTCCACACTGGGGATGTAGATTAGTGTGGAAACCCAGATTTTAGACCCTGGTATTATCCCCCTAAAAGTTTCAGATTTTGAGACCGGCCAAATAGCTCAGCGGATTAAAGCGCCTGCTTAGGCAGACACAGGGCCCCGGAGTTCGATCCCTTGGCCTGCTGTGCCAGCCCCGCCCCTGCCCCTGTCCCCAGGGCTTGCTGGGATGGCGATTGAGACTGGATATGGTGGCTCATGTCTGTAATCCCAGCACTTTGGGAGGCTGTGAATCGGAGGATCACTACAAGTCCGATCTACACAGAGAGACCCTAAATACAAAAAAAAAAAAAAAAAAGAGTTTCATATTTTGAAGGGTTTTAGAGTTTAAGATTGGCAATGCCCAGCACCTATAAGCAGTGCAGGCTGCCCTCAGGCCACCTTGTTATCGGCCCTCAGCTTTTAGAAGACGGTCTCTGGCCAGGTGTGAGCACTAAACTCCTGCCTCATGCCATGCTGGGGCTTACACCTGAATACAGGCTGCTAAGAAAGCAGCAGCTTGCTCCTAGGTCACCTGTCAGCCACTCAGAGCATCTTATCTAGAGTACCTGTGCATGGAGACCACCTGGGGAGAGGCACATTTTCCAGAGCTGGATTATTGACCAATTCTCCTCTCCTTCATCCTGCACGCTCATCAAAGGAACATGTGCAGGCGTATCGGTGTGCACCCACGTCCCCACTATGCATGTGGATTTGCATAGAGACACCTACAGAACTCTTACCTATATAAACTTTGCAGTATTAGAGTCCTACTGACTCTGCCTTGTGCTAGGCAGGATTCTACTGTTCTTTGGCTGCTGAGCTTCTACTCATTCTCAATAATTCTGTTTCTCACTGGTGCCTTTCCTGGCATTTGCGTGGCCTCCAAGCCTCTCCACGACTTGCTTGTTAGCTACGAAGGGACATGTAACAGCCATTAAGGGCCTATCAGGCCGCCACCTAGCTGGGACATCCTGTCTCTGATGCTGGGGAGGGATAGCGGGCGGTCATGTGCCTTCTGACTGGTGCTCAGGGGATGTAGCACCAGGGATGGAAAGGCTGAAACTAATCAATCATGCAGAATTGCAGACAAAGCCATTCTATCAAAAAAAAGAATTGGTCTGTATTGTTCAAAGGCAGTGATGTCATGAAAGACGAAGTCTGAAAGGCTCTTCTAGAATAAAGGAAATTAAAAAGATGTGACAACCCATGCACCATGCAACCAGAACCGCATCCTCTACAAGGGAATAGAAAGCCATAAAGAATGTTTTTGAGTCTGTTGGCAAAACTGAAATATTGGCATTGTGTCAGGGTTAGATTTTCTGAACTCCATAATTGTGCCATGGGAGATAGTATATTTGTACCTTGGAAAAACCCATTAAAATGTAAAGGGTGAAGGGCAGGATGTATGTAGCGTACTCTGAAATGATTCCAAAGAAGAGACGATACATGTAGCCCTGTCCAGGGACAGGGTAGGGGCAGAGGAGAGGGAAAAGAGGAATGGACCAAGGTAGTTGGGAAGCCTGTGATCTGGTCCGGTAGCTCTTCCCTGAGTAAGTTTGATTACTTCAGAATCAAAAAGTTTAAATGAGAACTTGGAAGTTAAGGCCAACAAAACTCACAGGCAGCCAGGTGGGTCTGCTAGGGGACCGACAGCTGGTCTCCCGGGAGGAGCATCATGCGCCTCAGGTGCTGCCCCATTATAGGTCATGGAGCAGGAAAGTATGCTGGGAAGGGGTCCTGGAAGAATTCATTCTGCAGGAAAGGCATGCTGAGCCTGGCAGGAAGGGCAGATGTCCCTGGTGGTGTAGATGGCGTGAGGAAAGGCTGGAGGAGAGCGTCGGAGAGTTATCAGGGCAAAATCAGGCAGAACCACTAGGTACGCGCAGTGTTCAGGGCTATTGTCTGAGAATCCAATTGATTTCCAGACTGGGAAGGGGCATCCGGTGTGTGAGTTCAGGGAAAACCCTAAGAGCTTTTCTTATTTGCAGCTCTGAGTCTTTACGTGTCGTGGATGCCGTCCAGGTGAGCTCCTAGGCAGTGGCGTTTTCTGGGGCCCACGATTCTCTGTTATTTAGCTCAGGCCGGAAGGTGGGCAATGGGCTTCTCGGTGCTGTCATGGAGCACCTACCCGTTGGTGGCTGGGGACTGTGCCCCATCTCTGCCTCCAGCCTCCTCTTCCTGTGATTATCTTCTTGAGATGTGAACCAGGCCATCCCAGTGCCGTCTCTGGGAGCTATCAGGAAGGTCCACAGGCCGGGACTCGCGGTGTGAAGGGAGAGCGCACTTCCTGCTCACACTGGGGTCCCTCAGTGTGATGGGAAGATGCCACAAGGGGATGGAAGGAGGAAATAGGAGAGAGAAGAAGAGGCAGACGGAGGAAAAGGAATGGACAAGTGAGAGCTGGGAAGGAAAAGGGGGCACCGGGGAGATGGCTCAGTAGAATAAGCACTTCCCTGGTAAGCGCAAGGGCCTGAGTTCAATC
>NDGN011208447.1:0-12685 GCA_002564285.1 Tympanoctomys barrerae
CTCAGGCCCTTGTGCTTGCCAGGGAAGCACTTATTCTACTGAGCCATCTCCCTGGCCCCTGCTTTGTTATTTCTATAGCATTTCTATACCATTTGCCACAACACACAGTGAAATGAATGAATGAATGAGTGAATGAGAGAAAATTTTTATTATTTCATCTGAATGTAATTATGGTTCAGTACCTTCATGTGGTAAACTCCTGATTATATTCTGACTTTGGGAAGAAAATTTGATCTTTGGCCACATTAATGTTATAGTAAGAAGACTCCTTTTAAAACAAAAACACTTGGTGAAAGGATTGGTTATTATTGGAAATGTGTGGGTTGCCACTGTACTGTACTTTTAGGACTGCCCTAAGGAGATGCTGAGAAAACCTTTCATATGGTTAAAAGTAAGCTGGGTAAGGTAAGGTTGTGCTGACCCAGGAAAATGTTTTTTGCTTTTAAATTTCTATTAATATGTTTGTGATGTATGATTACATTCATCGTGGGAAGTTGGTGTGTGTATATAACACATCTTACCTCTTTTTACACCCTCCCCCAAGTCTCTTGGCCAGGAAAATATTGGCAGTTCGATGTGTTGTGGGTGAACTTGCTACAATGCTGTAGATTTAATACAAGGAATGGACAAAATTGGCAAGAGTGATTTAGCCCATTTTTCTCATAGATGGATTTCCCAATCATATCATGTTGTTTTTAATGTAAAAGTTGAGGATATGTGTTCAAGTGTTATACTTTACCCAGTTTGTCATCCTTTTCTTATTCAGACCTGAGAGACAGAGACAGAGAGACACAGAGACAGAGAGAGACCAACCGACCCACTGACCAACTGACTGACCAAGACCTAGGACTTAGAGTCTGAAAGCGCCCCTACATAGAGAGCATCTGTCTCAACCCTGTATTTTCAGTGATGATGGAAATAGCACTGATGGGTGTGATGCCTGTAGTGATAAACTACCATTTCTCATGACTCAGTATGCCCAGCATTGTACTGTTTGTGTACCTTTTCACATATAATGCTTAAAAATTCTGTAATAAGTGCTGTTGGTGCCATTTTAAAGATAAGAAAACTAAGTCCACAAGGGTTTGGGTAACTACCTTGGGATTATGCTGAAGCAGCTGTTATGTAGAGATAAGCATTTTGTGTGCTAAAGGTCAGTTTTTCTGGTGAGATAAAATAATTTGCATCTGAGTCTCTTAACCTCAAACTCAAGTCACATACACCATTTTTATTTTGACCTAAGGAATTTCTTCTTTGTGGTCATTTTCTCATTTCTTGCTTTCTACCCTTTTTAATTTTAGTAAAATTGAAATAAAGAAAAGGGTGGTGTAAGGTTGGGGGTTTTGGTGAGTTTTTGAAGTTTATTTTTAAATAGGCAGCCATCCCAGACTGACTGGGAGTGTAGCAGAAGGCCTGAGAACCAGGAAGTGACACAGACCTGTTTATCCCATCCCACTTGGGGGCCTTTGGAAAGTGATCCACAGAGATGGTAAAAAGTAAACAGGGCTGCAGCAGCCAGTTTCCCTGGATTTGCTATTTTTGACCTGGAGGAGGTGTTTCCTGTATAGCTCTTAAGTATTCTAAAATCCAAAATTTGCCTCCTAAACATACATTGAATGAAGATACATAGATAGACACTTCTTGTTTAGTAGATTTCATGTTCTAAGTAGACAGAATGACCAGATGATCCCTCCACCACTACTCCTTTAGGCAAATTTATCTCTTTGTAAGTAACTCTGCCTGTAAAACATTTCCCTGGAACTCACTAATGTGTGCCTTTGTTTAGGGTCCAGTTCAAAGTTTTCTCCTTCCCTTCTCCCTTGCCTTCCATCAGAAATATTTGTTCCCAATCTCAGTTGTGTTTTTGTAGCACTTTTAAAGTCCTTCTGGGACCCAGTACCAGTTCTATTACACAGATAAACATGTAACTCCTTTCCAGTGAATGTGAACTCCTTGAGAGTTCACTTCATCTTTCTGATCCACTTCATCTTTTTGATCACCCAAACCTGGCATGGAGGACAGCAGGTACATATCTGCTGAATTGTCATATAGCCATGGGAGATACAGAGCCCTGAGAAGGCAGATTCATCATATGGTTTCCCAGCCTTCATTTGCACAGAGGACATTAAGCCTGTTCCACTTAGCTGTGGAGGAGCCAATCAGAGTGTGTGATGTCACACATGATGCACCTCTGGGGCCTAGAAACCAATTACAGTGGCTTCTGCCAAGCATCTGTTTTGCTACCTGCTCAAGATTTGAGAATTTATACCCTTTTACTTCTTATTCTGTATCTGTTGCTGCTATGTCATTTTGTGTTTTATATCTTCTGGATTTATCTTTTTTTCCTTCTTAAGTACTTTTATCAAGCACTGTGGGGCAGAGAAACAGTTGGTGGTTGCAGCAGGCATTGGTTACCTGTGATAAGGCACTAGTTGTGACTGCGACGAGGAGTGTGTGTTCATGGGTCCCATCTATGACCCCAGCAGTGTGCTGTGTGTTCAGTTTCCTTGACTAGTGGGCTGAAGTGGTGAGAAGTTTGCTCAGAAGAGATGGAGCTGAGCTTGACCTTTTATTTGGGAAACAAAACAAATGTGCTGGAAACCTTTTTAGTAGAGAAGCTGGGGGAGGAGAGACTTCTAGATCCTCACCTCCATTTGTCAATGAAATGGACCAGTGCCACCTCTGTGAGATGTAGTGCATGTTCATGTATGGTTATATCCCATAGTTTCCCCAGACACTAATGTTGCTTTACTATACTCACAAAAAGGTGTGTCACTTTTGATGTAAGGAGGGTAGTGCTACTAACTAATTGTCTTTAATATGTCTGGCTGAGCCAGGTGTGGTGGCTCACCCCAAGGCTGAGGCAAGAGAATCTCTCTGTGACTTCAAGGCCAACCTGGGCTACATAATGACACAGGTATTTTGTATTAAGTTTACACACGGGAACTGAAAATAACTTCTCAACTACTACCTAGACAGACCAGAGACTGGCCCAGACTGGCAGACCTTTCCATGGCCCCAGCCTCTCTGAGTTCTTTAATGATGCTATTTCCTTTTACTGATGAAGAAACAGAGAGGTGGGGAGGGAAATGTTTGTCATAGATCAGTCCATCAGCCCATGAAAACCATGGGCTTGGGAAGTAGTTTCTTGCCTTCAGGTCCAAAATGGATGCGGGGGGAGTGCTTGCTCATAGGCTCTGTGACTCTCTGCCTGCTCCTGTCTTGAGTCTGTCTTGTTTTGTTCACTTCTTTTGCTCTCTTTGCATCTTTTCTCTTTCTCCCCAGGCTCCTGCAGCTCTACAGAGATCCTTGTATGTGTGGAGGCTGAGTTTTTGTTAGACATTTGTTATTTTTGGAAAGTACTTTAGGAACACTGTGTACGGATGGCCCATACGAATGTGCTGATGATTGATTAAGCTCCAAATGGCAAAGTGGACTCTCTGGGTTTGCTGCAGTGCAGAGGGTGATAGATGCTAGGGATTGCTGTTGGAAGATGAGGTGGAGAGGGCTGCTTCTGCAGAACTGTGGGGATAGACTCAACATTTCTCCCTTCCAGTTAGAACTTTGGTTGACTAACCTTTTCTAAGGAAGTACTTTAGGACCCATCCTATTCCTGAGAATATTCCAGATTCCTTAGGACTGAAAGGGCCTTTGGGGATCATCTAGATATACCCGAGGGCACCGGGAAAACTGGGTAACTTGCTTGAGGCCAACTCATGGTTTGGTTGGAGAGTTGGGTCCAAGTCGTCTCCTGTGTTCAGGTCTTTACTCTGCTGTCAGTTTCTAGAAGAGAGGTGTTGAGGACTGTGACAGGGAATGTGTAGGGAAAGTGTGTCTGTTGGTGTACCTGCAGTCTGAAGTTTGGGATGTAAAGTTGGGGGAGGATGTGATAGCCACGGACTATGCTGAGGGATTCTGTGGGAGCAAGACAGGGTGCAAGAAACAGCATAGCACTGGATAAGACCTCTGCACCCCTGCTGTAGCCTGCTTAGGTGGTTTAAGAGGAAAGCTGAGGTGTAATATTTATGATTTGGAGGGAGTAAAATGTCAAAGGAGTTGTTAGAGTATGTGCCTTTTGAACTAGGAGCTAGAGATTGAACAGAAATGAGCAACATAATGTTCTGCCACAAGGCTGTCCATACCAATAGAAGAAATTGCGACTTGAAGCTCTCAAGTGTTTGTGGCACAGTGGAAATAGAGGTTAATAAGATTAGAAGGTTCTATTTGTCCACAGGGGGAGAAGTAGAAGGCATGTATAAAATTTAATTAATTTACTTTCTTAGCAGGGTGCTAGGAAGTCGATGTATAGCCTGATCATTTCAGGGTGAGGGGAGTAAGGGTGGGGAGAATTGACAGACTGGAAGGGAGCAGCAAGAGAGGTCCTGGGTGGCTTTAACGATTCTCTGGGGAACTTGGGACTCCTCATTTTGCTCAGAAGTGTAAGTAGCTGTTTAAATTTCCTTCACACTTTGAAAATGGGTCATTGCTCTCTCCCCTCCCCTCCATCAAGTTGGGAAGACAGAGGAGCAATGAGTATGTGCTCTTGTTCCCAGCTTGTACCATCTGTGTTCTAGATTCGCACCATCTGTCCACTGGACTGTCTGAGGTGAGGAAAGGATTCAAGTTGGTTTTCTTTTTCCAAATCCCTTTCCTAACTAATGGAAAGTGAGCTGTTGTTTGTGCAACCATTTACGCACCTTTCCCTTGGAAGCCCAGCTCACCTGAGTCAGTCCTCTCTTGGCTTCACAGAGGAGAGCTCCACAGGACACAGCCCTTACCTCAGCCAACAAGACTGGCCTTCCCCACAGGAGTAGGCTCAAGGCATCCGGAAACTACCTTCCCAGGCCAGGAGCCAGTTTTAAAAGTGACTCTTGGGCACCTTTAATCTTAGCAGGCTCCTGGGTTAACCTGAAAACCTCTACAGCAACAACAACCAAGTAAACCATGTGAACTTGTCTTACCTTGCAGATTCTCCATCTTGGCTTCTGGCTGAGACTACATTTAAGCCTAAGTTTTTCTAGTTTACTGTAAGAAAGTAGAATGAAACTTCTTTATCTTTTGTCCTGTTCGAGCCTTACCAGAACCTAGTGAAGGCAATAAAACAAACAACAGGTCCACTTCACAAGTGAAGACATAGGCAGAGATGAAGTATGTGGCTTTCCCAGGGCTGGAGCTGTGGCTCCATGGCAGTGACCATCACATTAGCAAGATATGGTCATCGACTTTCAGGTGTTCCAGGGTCACAGGTGGGGCTGACAGGCTAGCTGTGGAGTCCCTTGCTGTTACCCACTGTTAGGCAGCAGATGTCATTCCCAAGAAAGAAAACCAAAAGGATGAATGCAGGTTCTCATTTCTCCTCACCTCCTATTTTGGAGGGTAAAGCCCTCCTTTTCTTTTAGGAAGGCATGGGTTACATTTAAGTGTGCAAGCTGTGGAGAATTCTGTGTATAAGATAGACTTCCGAGCTGTTTTCAGAAAGAAAATAGAAACCAGAGAACCTTTATGACTAGCCAGCTGGCTGGTGACAGAAGTGGGGCTCAGCCAACCCTGGCCTGTCCATTCACCTGTAATTAACACTATTCCTGTGAGGGGAGATGAGTGCCAGCTTTGAAAATGAGGCTGAGATCCAGTTTTTTAAAAACCAGAGGATGTGATCACCAACATACCAAAAGAATTCTTAAATGGAAGGGGTCTTTCTTCCTTTTTGAACAAAGTTTGAACCTCATTATTTCTCTAGAGATAATAAGTTAGTCTTAATTTGTTCTGATATGTGTTTGCTTTTCCTTTGATGCACTAAAGCCACAATTCGAGGATTTTTTTTTTTGAGGATTTTGTTTTCAAAAAAAAATTTATATTGCAAGCAAATCATTTCTAAAATGATATAATGTGACCCTTCTTCCGCAGTAGTTGGTGTCAACTCTTGTGGTTGATATGTTGGAGCCCTGGGAGTTGGCCTTCCTCTGTATTATTTCTGAGGCCAGCCTTGTGTGGAAATAATCTGTTGTCTATCCCTTACTTCTTTCTTCCTGTGCAAGGCTCCCCTTCATCACCCCATCTATTCTGTACTCAGCCAGGTCTTAGGCTTCAGTGGAGTTGGCTCAAGTGGCTGCTTAAGCAGTAAGAGAGGAGTCAGCTGTTTCTTTAAAAACAAAATAAAACAAATCAAGTCAGGAACTTACATATGTCCTCTACTCTGGAGTGTCACACTGGTTCCTCATTCTTGGCAACCATTTGTGGCCTACCTGTCAGGTACCAGGCCTGTGCTAGCTCTTAAGAGATTCCAAGTTGAGTCATTCACAGTCCTTGACTTCAAGGAACTCTCAGTCCTGTAAGATGAGACAGTTGAAAAATAAAATAGATGTGATAACCTTTTTTTTTTTTTTAAATAACATGTTAAAGGTGCAGTCATAGGGAGGTAAAAAAGAAAATACAAGAAATTTTAAGAAAAGTTGCCTCCTCATGATGACCTTTGTGCAGAGCCCTTAGAGAGACTGTTCCCCTGGGAGATGGGGCAACCCAGGTGTTTTTACTGAGTGTCTGTCAGTTTGTTAAGGAAAGAGATATGCTGTCTGTAGGAAAGACTTGCCACACTATCTTGTTTTTTCTATTTGTCTGTATGAACAGCTAATGCAGGTACAAAGTACAGTGTCCAAAGGGATCAAAAGGAAATACGTGTGGAAAATGTTTTTCTCCTCTGTTAACCATTCAGTTCCCCTCCTTAAAGGCAGTGGTTATCCAGTTTCTTATCCATTCTAGATGGATTTTCAGGTTCACACACGAGTGTCTATGTATTTGTATGTGTGTATATGCATGTGTGTGCATGTCTGTGTGTGTGCCTGTGACATGTTCTTTAAAAATACAAACATGCAGCTAGGTGTGGTGCCACACACCTGTAATCTCCATTACTCTTAAGATAGTGATGGCAAAAAAAAAAAGATAGCGATGGCAAATCCTTTAGAGCATTGAATGATACAAACAGCCCATGGCAGCACTCGTGCTCTAGGTTTGCCTTTGCTGTTCTAGGAGGGTGAGGCTGGAGACAGAGAGTTTGGGAGTTCAAGCCCAGCCTGGGCAGCTTTGTAACTTAGTGAGACCCCCATCTCAAAGTGAAAACTAAAAAGCGAATTGAGGATGTAGCTCCCTGTGAAGGCTTTGGATTCCACCCTTGGTCTCCGCCCCACAACCCCTCCACAAAACCCAAGCATTCAAATGGTTTTCTTAATGTACTAGCTTTAACAGTAGTTCCATCTTTGCAGATTGAAATTCTTTTTGAAAGCACTGCCTAATAAATATTCTGTTGCATTGGATTTACTTTAACTTGCTTAACCAAACTCCCTTTGAATTTCTAGGTTGCTCTAATGTTTTGTCGATATAAACAATGTAAAGAATATCCTTCACATACCTCATTGCATTGCAGATGCATGTTTTTTTAGTCTGAGACAGGGTCTCACTGTACAGCTCTGGCTGGCCTTGAACTTACTTTGTAGCACAGGCTACAAAACTCACAGTGATTATCTGGCCTCAGCCTCCCAAGTGCTGGGATTATAGGAGTGTACCAGCTGCATACATGATTTCTGAGGACAATTCTAGAAGTAGAATTGATAGGCCAGACAGCTTGTTCAGTTTGGGGACAGAAATTATGAAGTTGCCTTCTCAAGAGGTATATATTTACTGAATAATATGAAATTTAGGATTATCATTTGGGTACTGCTTCCCTGTCCCCACCAATTCTCTGTATCCCTACCAGAGTGATCTGCCTAATGAGTTTTGTAACTTCCCTACTTCATCCTCATAGTACAACCTGGTTTTCAGGATAGCTGGTTTTTGTTTGTTTGTTTGTTTGTTTTTTGAAGAACCAGGATTTGAACTCAGGCCCTTGCTCTTGCTCTACTGAGCTATCTCCCTGGCCCCTGGGATAGCTGTTAAACTCCCTGGCTTAGCCTGTCCCAAGCCTCCTTCTACATGATGTCTTCTTTTCCCCCTTACTTTCCTTTTTCACTTCTTCCCCTCCATTTTTAGGCCTAGATCCATCCTATACATTTTTTAGAACTAAATTTAGCATCACTTCCTCCAGTAGTCTTTCCTGACTGACTACCTGCCTCTGTGCACAGAAAACAGCACCACCTCATCCATTCATCAGGTAAATATGTGCTAGGCACGAGCTGTGGTGTGGCAAATGCAGATGGTGTTCTTCATGATCAGTGTTGTTTCCTTCAGGGTTACCTGGTGTGGCTGCATCTGAAACAGCAGAACAATAGGACCCACTGTCAATCTGTTATTAGCGATGGGAGCACTGAGCACGTCCTTTAATTTCTTTGAATGTCGGGTTTTTTTGTGGTACCGGGGATTGAACTCAGGATCTTGTACTTGCCAGACAAGCACTTATTGTACTGAGCTATCTCCCCTGCCCCTTGAACTTCAGTTTTAGCATCTGTGCATGAGCAGGTGGAGCTTGATGATCTCAGATACTGCTGCTGTTCATGTGTGGTGGCACACATCTGTAGCACATCACTCTGCGAGGCTGAGGCAGTAAAGGAGCAACTCAGTGAGACCCTGTCTCAAAATAAAAAACTAACGAACTCACTGCAAAGCCTTATATCAAATCCCCAGGTCCACCAAAGCCCAGCAAAAAGCAGCGGAGGTTACTGAGGGCTTACTGGGGCCAAGGACTTTGCTAAGCCCAGTGAACCTAAAGCTCATATCAACCCTCCAATGACAGTGTGATTACTGTCCTTATTCCATAGATGGGAAAACTAAGGCTGAGTGGTTCTGTGACAAGCTCACAGTAGGGGCAACATTTAAATCCAGGCATTTTGTCTACCATTCTCAGTGTACATTTATACACACAAAATTTTGTGTACTCTGTGAGTCACTGACAGACAACCCCAGGCCCCACCACTAACCTTAGAGTTTGAAAGGCTTAGATTGAGTCTTAGTTGGAGCTGGAGGTGGAATATGCTTTGTCCATAATAATTTGAGGGAAGAGGACGAGGACCAGTGGTCGGATCCTTGCTTGCTTCAGGCTAATGCTTGTTGAAGGCACTCATATCTGCTTCTCTGGGCCAAGAGAACCCTCTTGCTGTTTGCTGTTGCCCTCCCTGGAAGGGACAGGGGCCTATGTTAGAAATACAGAAGCAGATAAAAATCGTGTCTGGTTAATGTCTGGCGGTCTCAGGGGCACCCTTTATTAGGCTTGTGGAAGGCAGGCTCTCTTATCTGCTCACACAAAGCCTTATTAATAGAGAAGAGAGCATATGGAATTTAAAAAAAAGAAGTAATTTTATTTGGGCTACCTGTCATAAACTAGAATATACAAACAACTGGCAGATGAAATCCAGTAGGGTAGCTAAAATATAAAAGATACACACTGTAATGTGTCCTCTACCTAGCTTCTTCCCTAAAGGCATATAGAAAATGATTCTTAAAGTCTTGATCTCTGATTGTTTTTATTTTTTAAAGGCATTAGTTTTTACTCTTCGGAAATCTCTTAGGCCTGTGGGTGGCAGGGCTCATGAGCAACTGTCACCTGTTCTCTGCCCCCATCAGTATCAGGGACAGCCAACAGAATGTGGTCTCTCTGGTCACAGGTGTGTCAGATGAGCCTCGATTCATGGGGCCATTTTTGAGATTCATTGCTGTGGAGTCAGATCCTTTGGGGCTGCTCAGCCTCTGGCAAATGAGCATGCTGGCTGGGCCGTGGCTCCTCCTGCTGCATTCCTTCTTGAGGCGGCATATTTCTGCCTTTGAGACACATGCTCACGTTCATATCCCCCCACGCCTGCCGTGGTTAGTTGTGTTCTGAGTCCAGGTGGTGAAGGCAGAGCCTGACTCAGGGTGTGCAGTTCTGTGTCAGCAGCTGCCTGCCTTGGAGCCTCGGAGGCTGGGGTGGGGAAGAACCCAGCGGTTGTGCCCACCCGAGGCCCAGGTGAGCTGGGGCTGGCTTCTGGCTGGATCACAGGCATCTGGTCCTGGACAGGATGCTGATAGCAGCTAGCTGCTGGCCTTGGCCTTCCCCAGAAGGAGGTGAAAAACTACTGTGTTTGGCTTCTCCTGGCAGTAAGGATTCTGTTGCTAGAATTCTTTCAACTTTGTATGGGATTTGTGGCTTCTTCACCAAAATGCTTGCTTTTAATTAACTTATGGCCCAAGTTTTCCTTTACTAAAGTCCTTGTTTTTTATGTATTTGTCATAGGTGAATCTATCCCTTGCTGGCTTTAGGATTCTTCTGGATTTAAAATTTTGTCTCTTTAATAAAACTTGGACGGATAAAAGATGTGCCATGGCAGGATAGCACCAAAGAGCAGCTCAGCGTTGGTTGTGGACTCTGTGGGACATGGAATGTTCCTTCCTCTGGTGATCCTTAGTACCTTGCTCGGAGACGGACTTGCTTCAGGTAAGTCTCAACCTGCCTTCTTCCTGTGGGAGGGAAGGGGCTTTGAACATTGTTTCCTCCTGGGACCTGCCATAAGGGTGTCTTTCTGGCAGATGGCTGCTGGGAGAGGGGGAGTGTGGGCTGCGAGCTGGTCTGTGCTGTACTGAAGCAGTCTGTAGGATCTGACAGCCTCTCTTAGGGCAGAGGAAGTGTTGGAACGTGTGGCCCGTGATAGCCTCATCTCCTCTTCCAGCCAGCACCACCACCAGGTGGGACAGGAAGTAGAATCTGGCAAGGTGGCAGCTATGGGCTGGACTGCCTGTTCAGAGCCTGTTCCTATGCTGGCTCTCTGACCTTGAGCTAGTTGCTGTGTTGCTATGAGCCTTCGGCCTCAGCTGCACAGTGGGATAATAATAGTACCCAGCTTGGGGGTGGCTGTGAGGATTGCTGAGATAGCACAGGAAGTACTCGGTGGTTTATTCCTTTTGGTCTGTCTTGTGTCTTTTTGTTTTTTTTCTCAGAGTGAGTATATACTTGAGGTACTGCGATATACCTGGTAACTGACTCACATGATCTTGACCAAGCTACTTAACCATTCTGCGGTATAGTTTCTTTTGCCTGTGAAATGAAGGCATTGTCCTGAATAATAATCTATAAGGCCTCTTACTTCTGGCTTCTTTAGTCTAAAGGACTTTTTCCCCCTAGAGGTACTGGCATTGAATCCAGGGTCTCACTGAGTTATATCCCCAGCCCTTTATTATTTATTTTGAGACAGGATCTCATTAAATTGCCAAGTTACCTAGGCTGGAATCTTTTTGTCTCATCCTCTCAGGGGGTTGGGATTACCAGTGTGTGTCACCATACTGGGTGAGTGATTCTTAGGACTTCTAGCTGAAGGTGGAGTTGAAGAAACCCTAATAGGACATGTAGCCATGAGCCATTTTGATCTTGTGGGGTTCTTGTTACCTTCAGTAATGCTTTGGAGACCCCCCCCCCCCAGTTTCTCCTTCAGACCAGGCATCTTTTTTAGAAAGGACATATTTGGGTGTGTCCAGTAGGCCTCTGGGCAGTGTACCAGAGCCTTACTCTATCATTGAACCTGGTAGTAATGGTTCCCCCAGCAGACTTCATTAGGAGGATATGTGTGGCCCTTTCCTTGGCCAGTGTGCGTTCTCTAGGGAGGGAACTCAGTGCTAGATTCCAAAAGGGCACTTTAGTGGGGCTAGTAGAGAATGGTATGTTGTGACTGTAGAGTCCCCACAGCTCAGTCCTATCTTTTTTATTGACTTTTGTCTGCTTCTACCACCTACTTACTAGCACGTACAAGTAATAGTACAAGTTCATCTATTTGTCTTTTTCTCCTGAACTGTCAGGATAAATACTTGATTTTTTATGTTGCTGTTCTCTCTTAGCCTTCCTGAATCATACACATACCTCTTTTCCTTTTTGCTGCCTCTCTATCTGTCCTATTCTGACACTAAACCCCTCCTTGCCCTAGCTTGAGAAACCCTGGCACAACTCTAGCACCATGGTGGCTGAGACCCCACAGTAAAGGCATCTTGCTTATACTGAGGTTTCAAGGGACAAGAAGAACAGATTACATGAGCGTGTGACAAAATGAAGCAGGGCGCACACTTACTGGGCCACTCCAAAGCCAGAGGAGACCTCCAGAGCTGGCAGATACACAACCACAAGTACTGAGACCATCTTGCTCACTGCTACTTCTATCTCTGGGGCAGAAGCTATAGAGCTGTGGCCCATGTACTCAATCCTGCCTGCCTTCTGCTGTGTGTGTGTGTGTGTGTGTGTGTGTGTGTTTAGTACGGGGTCTACAGGATCTCACTACACAATTGGACTTGTAGTGATTCTCCTGTTTGCAGCCTCCCAAGTCCTGGGATTACAGGTGTGTGCTACCATGCACAGTCTCAGTCACCCTCTCAGCTTGCCCCGGGAACAGGGCCAGCATGCCAGGGATCAAGCCCCAGTTCCCACATCTACCTAAGCAGGGCTTTAGTCCACCATCTGCTTTTGTGTGGCCTATGTGCTAAACATTTTATAATTTTAGAAGAACAATATTTCATTACATGTAGAAATTAAAGGAAATTCAAAGATAAAGTTTGATTAGACCATGGCAATATTCATTCTACTGTCTGGCTACTTTTGTGCTACAGTGCACTGGCAAAGTTGAGTGGGTATGGCAAAGACTGGCCTGTAAACCCTAAAATATTTTAAGGTTTAAAATATTTTTTTGGGCAGGGGAGATGGCTCAGTAGAATAAGCGCTTCCCTGGCAAGCACAAGGGCTTGAGTTCAA
>NDGN011208508.1:0-21277 GCA_002564285.1 Tympanoctomys barrerae
ATCCACACAACTCAAGCCAGCCAAACCTGCCCTGAAGGCATTCGGAGCAAAAAAAAAAATTATTGTCATTTATAGTCAGATGGCAGTTGGGTATATACTTTTCATACTTTTTTTGTAAATTAAAATAAAAAAATAAAAGTTTTAAACACTTGATAGTTACGTTCTTCTGAAAATACAAGCTAACTCATTAATGATGGCTTGAAGCTTCTCCTTATTAGTGCTGGAAAACTCACTCACCTTCTGCCCCTTTTCAAAAGCCTGGAAGGCTTGCACTTGACTTCACAATCTTCAGCAACATCCTGACAGTCAGTCACATCTACTTCATGGAACAACATGTTGGAATATTTTTCAGACAGGGAATGAAAGAATGGCTTGATTATTTTGCAAGGCTCACACCACATGGCTGAGAAATCGACTACCAGAAGTTTATCTCCTGCAGCAACCAGGGTTTCCTGAAAGACCTCTTCGCTTTCGATCTGCTGCACCATGCTGGCTGCTAGGGACCTGACAATCTACCAAAGAAAACAATGGAAATGGATGGAAGGTGCAGAATGTAGCACAGAAAAGATAATTCTGAGGTTTTCAATATCGTTGTTTTTCACTTTTATAATTTAAAAAATTTTCCAAAATACAAGCTAATTTTAAATAGTGTCAAAATAAAGATTGGAAACTCACTAATACTTTTCTTTAAATACAATTTTTATATACATTCTGGTGATCAGTAAATTTGCTTAAAGGGCAATGCTTGTTGATGGCATCTATATGCAAGGCATATACAAAATATTAAAAGGTGAAGCAAGCTCACTCACTCATTGATACATTAGGATCTTACTTTGAGTACTTCTCTTATACCTGGCCCTACTACAGGATCTGAGAATGTAATAATAAGAAGGAATCTAAAAGAGCAAGGTGATGAGAGAAATAAAGGATTTAACATGAGTCATATACATGTACCGTGTACCTACAACGAATGTTGACATTATATATTACAACTGTGAGCTAAAATAATGATAATGAGAATAGCATTAATAATAAAAATTGAGACAATCATATTTGACAAAGGGAAGGCAGGCAGAGTTTCCATCATTTTCTAATGATATCATCAAATTATAATCTTATCAATGGACTTTTATGGTGTTTTTAAATTCTTCATTCATTTAAAGTAAAAAAAAATGGATTAGTTCACTGGATGAAGTTATAACTCTTGTGATCAAATCAATTCCCCAGGAAGTGTATGAGTTACAAGTTGAGCCTTTTGCCCTTGAGCTCGGAGGGACGTTTCAAATCTAATCCCTGCAGTTTTTACAGTAACTTATTAGCACTGATGGTGGCAAACTGGAGAGCTGCACACATTACATACATCTGAGCCTAAGAAGGATCTACACAGTGAAAAGTTGAATGAAAACAAAAAAGAAAAGAAAAGAAAAAGGAAAAAGAAATGATGAAAACTGAAATACAAAGTTTAGACTTTATGTCAGAATAAATAATATAAGGAATCAAGGCAAAATGCGACATGATGTCTCAGCACCATTCTGCCCTTGGGCTTCCAGGGAATGTGTTCTGCTGCTCTACTTTCTTTTGGGAGCAACTCCTCCCTCATCATGCTCCTGTTGTACTGCTGGCACTTCCTGGGTGAGTCACGCCTGTGTTTCTGCTTCCAGGCTTGTATTTCCCCTTCTCCTTCATTAGATGCTCCTTGGCTCTGGTTCATTCCCTTTTTCCAAGTCTCCGCTATAATCTCTCTTCCTTTGATCTGCTGCCAGGGCTCACTTTTAAGCACAAACCATTCACTATCATTTAACCTGTATTGCCTTTGGAGACCTAATTGTCACATCAATTCTATCATCTTTTCTTACCAGTTCCCATCCCTTCTCAATTTGTTATGAAAGTTTCAAGAAAGCAAGGGTTCTATCATGTCCTTAGGGTCAAATAGGTGCTCATTAAACCTATGTCCAGTGAAGGCATGCATGATATCATTTACCATTAATTAACACTGACACATGTATAGCTCAAAAGCAAGTAGTGTCTAATGAAATAAAGAGCAAAATATGTCTGGTGTATTCATTGCCAGTATCCTCTGTTTACTTCTGCCCATATTCTTTTTCCCCCTCATTTTCTGCTGTTTATTCCATTTTACTCCTCTATACCTTTGGGATTAGAGTCTAAACCTACCTCTAGCTGAATTTTAGATTCTTTCTGTAACTACAGACTCTTCTGTATGCCATGCCTCAAATAATGTAGTTCTATGTTTTTGAAAAATAATTTATGACTCACTGAGACAGAAAAATAGAGAAAAGATGAGAAATGGAGGTCCACAGTAATAACCTAAAAGGTACAAGAACATGTAAAAATTAATTGTGGTAGCTTGAGGACCATGGTGTGAATCTTGCTGCTTCCTGAGAACCATGTGATGCAGGATTGGCTGTCAGTGAGGGCATAGAGAATTGGTAAGCATCCTTTGTAGGATGTGTTTAGGTCACTGAAGTCTCTGCTACTGGAAAACTGATGTAGATCCCCAGGTAGTTCTCCAGAAAGTATTAGTGTAAAGAATGATCCTGGCCCCACTCCTTTCTCTGATTTTCTGTCTTGCTTGTGATTGTTTGCACATGTGCTCCCCCTATAATTCCAGGCACTATAATACTGTAACCACAGGTCATACCCACATGGTAACCTCATCTTGGACTTTCAGCTTGCTAAAGTGTGAGAGACTTATTTTATTCAAAATCACTCCACATCAGATATTATGTTATAGTAACAGCAAACAGAACAATGCACAAAGAAAAATGTCCATGAAAATACAAATTTAGTTTTTGGTGTAAACTTCAAAGCAAGTGAATTTTACTTCAAAGCCTGAAACATGAGCTATGTGGGACAGTAAAACTTCTTGAAAGAAATATCGCAAAGATAGGAACTAATATTTTCCTGGACTGCCTTCAGTTCTGCTCTCATTCTGACAAAAAGTTTCTTATTGATCAAGTGTGACATTTCTGGTATTTTAATTTCAATACACATAGCAAATCCACATATCTGGGTCAACAAATGGACTGTCACTCCCATTTTTTTCAGTTCTCATGCTAAAGAAATTCACTGCCATGGAGTCAACAGTGTCAGGAACAAAGAAGGCTGCTGAGTATCAGAGAAGTGAGATGGGATCTAAGAAATGATGGAGCTCAGAGTGTCTATTTTATAGATATATGTGATATCTGTAGAAACACACCCAAGTCCAGCTCTATCATTGCTAATTACCCTAGTATCTCACACAGCTCTTTCAAATTAGAAGTACTTTCTCAATCTGTTATAACCATACCTGAAATTTCTTAATTCTTCAGGGGTGTTGACTTTGATGCTACTTATTATTTTAGAATGAAGAAACATTATCAAGTCAGAGAAAAACATTACTGTTAATTATTCTGGTCAAAGATTAATGGATAGTTTATCACAGTACAGAATAATAGAATTGGAAGTGTTGGTTATGGACCAAGAAAACATCTTACATATTTCCTTTCTTGAGGTAACAATAACTCACATCTATGACACAAGTGCAACTTGTCGAGCATGGTTTTAACTGTTCTGAATAGAAATGATTTAATCCTCTTAAAACTATCTACTAGTATTATTATCATATGTATTTTCAAATGAGGTTAATAAGATGAAAGGAAAGACTAAGGAACCTGTTCAAGGCAAATATACATTATATTTGGACCCACAATGAAACCAAATACACCCCAGAGTCATGGGAAATAATTTACTCTGTATAATTTTTTCTCCAATAGAACACTTTCCTATCAAAAGTTGTATCAAGAGGAACCCTAGTGATTTAGGAATATGAATTGATGAAATATCATAAAGCAAATGTCCTGAGAATCGTGGGGTGTTTGATGTAGAAGAAACACTGATGTGAATGTCCCTACCTTACAGGCAAATTTGCATAATGGTGTTTATAACACATGACAATCCAACCTTACTCCCTCTTGAAAATCTTCAATGATGGGAGCTTTATAACCCTTGACTATTATGTACTTAGACTAAATAGAACATATACATTTTATGTAATTAATGCAAACTTGATTCTTCAAGTCTTCCATCCTCTAGCTCCAGGTTTGCTCATTAGGAAGTCAGAGGCTAAAGATAATGTATTTAATCTTGCAACACTTCATTTGAAAATAATGACTGGTTTATCCTACTCACATTTTTAAACCAAGAAAAGTTTAACATCCCTATTTTCACAAATATTCATTTCATAAAATGACTTTAAGTTTCCCTCAAACTTAAAAAATCTTTGATGGGAGAAAGCATTCTGGGGGAAAAAACACAAGAAAACAGCCCCTAGTCAAGCCAAGCCAAACCAAACCAAATCAAACCAAACAAACTAAAACAAAAGAAAACAATACAAAACAAAACAGAAGTGGTAAGGATTAAAAATGTATACAACTAAAACCATTTAATTGCTCACTTTGACTTAAAGATAAAAGTTAAGGTGCATTTATATTTACATTATGCAGTATATTAAGGGAAATACTTCTTTGTTCATGGAATAGTCTGAAGTGGATATTCTTGGGTGGCATGAGTGATATGTACTACTGAAGGTCCCAGGGGCTTTCCACATTATTATCTACTATTCCTTAGTACTGTATTCTCTTGGTATTCAGTACACAGAATAAGACAAATTCTTGGAGAAAGTCTACTTCCATTTCTAAAGCATTGAAGGTAATGACAAATACCACTTCTACTTACAACCTGACATTAGGAGGGCAAAAATGGTGACTTCTAATTTCACAAACAAGCTGAAAGTGTAGCCATGCTGCGTACATAGAAAGGTGCAGAAATGGGTGGTGGGAACAGTGAGGCAAGCTTGTATAAGCACTACATGCAATATCAATGAATGGGATTTGTACTAGAATCAATGTACCCCTTTGTTACTAAGCATATAAATGTGGATAAGTGTTTAATGATGTGAATCCTCCACATACTCAGTTAGTAATAGCATGCATCTTACAGGATTTTATCAATGATTAAATGAGACAACACATTTAATGTTCCTGTCCTTGTTTAGCAAAAGGAAAGTATTAAATAAATATGAATCATTATTGTCATTTGTTCTCATACTGTTACTGCCAGATCCCTGCTCAGATCTTAGAAGATAATGGATCTCAATAACCTGTCTCAAACTGAACTGAAGTAAACTTCACAATCATTCCCAAGGTCAGGCGTAACCTTATAAGGAAGTGTAAGGAGAGCAAGTAGGATCCACGGTTGCCCCAGTGCTAACATGCTTACTATCTGCTGCCTTTTTGTTCCCTCGTCTCTGTGTTACATTTATTTGTGAGGCTGAATTACACCTTCTCCAGGGACACACTCTTCCTAAGTGAGGACAGAAAATGAAAATCAAGAGCCAAAATGAAGAAGTCAATCAGTCTAATAGGTGCCACTGGCCTCATTTCTCCAGTCTGTATGGCCTGTGTTAGCTGTAACATCAGTACAAGCATAATCCTGGCTGTGCCCACTGAGCAGGGTGGCCCTACGGGAAACATAAGTGGCTTTCCAGTGACTCTTCTGTATTATACACAGAAGCCCTACAAAGAACCCACTTGTCATCTGACACAGGGATCTCATAAACTTCAAAAGGCAACTCAGCCAAATCAACTCAGCCCCCAATGCTATGTGGACTATTTGAGCTCTTTTAAACAAGACCATTAAATAAAAATCACTGTTTTCAGGTTTATCATGTGTCAGCATGAAGTTAGCTCCCCAGGACTGCAATGAAAAAGGCTAGATGATTCATTGAAATCTGGTCCTCCAAGTAATATCTCCTTTACGGGTTATATTGCAATTGTTATTCTTGTTAATTGTCCAGACAGTGCATTGCTGGCCAAGTGGCCAGGTGACATCAGGATGTGACATAATAAATTTCCTTCTTAGAGTTCAGACTGTGAGATATTTTGTTGTGCTGAAGCTGGGTGGCAAAGTGGTCTCTAAAAAACAGCAGGCTGTCTCTAAATGCCAGATCAATGTGAAGCTGAACACATTCCAGGTGCTTTTCTTTAAACACCCTTCAACTCATCTTCCGCTCATATTTTCTCTGTGATCTCATTCCTTGTTTCCTCAGTGCTGAGAAACATTCCCATATAAAATTTTGTGGAAGTAGCTATTTAGTCCTGGGGAAAATGGTTAAAACATGAAGAGCTAGCTGGACAACTCAACTCTACTTTTCCTCAAAGGTTACCAGGGCAAGTGTGTCAGAATTTCCCTTGCTATTCTTTTAAGACATAACAGCCTTTAATACTGAAAAGTTCCTTGTCAACCTGTTATCTTTTGCACTTCTGGCATTTTCCTTGATTACTCTGCTTGATAAAGATGAGAAAGATCTAGACAGCAGCCTGTAACTCTATCTCTTGTGGTACTCTTCCCATTCAGTCTCTTCGTACAAGACTTCTCTCATCTTTTCTTTTGCGAGGAATGGAAAAATAATACCTGAATAAATTCCAGAATAAATATTATGGAACTAATCTCAAAACCAAGAGGCTAACTGGAGGTGGAGCAGCTGCAATTGCTCCTTCAAAATTTTGTTCTTAGCTTCAGTTTCTCTACAGGTTGAAATATAGTCCTGTGAGAGAGAGATGGACAAACAGCTCAGTGTAGGGAACTCTGAGTGTCTGGAACTTTTCAGAGTCAGAACTGCCACTGATGAGACTGAGATGGCTGCAGTAAGTGACTTGGGAGGCGACTGTAGTCAGAGGACCACACTGTGTTTAAAAGAGCAATGCTCTGAAATTGAGGTTGTGACTATCCATTTGTGAGTAATTTATTTGGGGGCAAATCAACACCCTTCCGCAGCTCCATGTTTTCACCTGTAAAATGTGGCCCACAATAATTACTTCGTAAACTGCCTTACAGATGCAAGGTGTTAGAGTGTTCCAAAGGCTTTATGAACTGTAAAAGAAGGCTATGTAAGCAATTACATGTCCAAGGCAAACAGTAAGAAAAGCAACATCATGGCAGTAACTGTGGAAGGAGAAAAAGGAGAGCAGGGGTTGAAGGTGCCATACCCCAAAAGCCGCTCACTGCATTCTGCAGACTACAGGTGGTGGACCTTTGACCTCTGGTCTCCAGCTCAAACCATCTCTACTGAATGGCACAGAGCTGGCTCCTGGAAAGTGATTTTACCAACAAGATCAAAGGCAAAGAAACAGGAGGATAAAAGATAGGGGTGAACATTGTTGTCATTTTAAACAATATTTTGCAGGTAGCACCCTGAATCAAAGTGAACCTAATTTGGGGTCTAATGCAGTATACCAAGTGAAGAGAATAATTACTACAGTTATTTTTTAAAAGTAATTTTATTGTGCAACAAATAGCAATGAGACAGTCTAATTGGTTTTTCTTCTAAACCGATTAGAAGAAGCACAACACATGCTGAACACCAGATCACATAGTAGGATAAAGATAAATTCTCTTAACAATAAATAAAAGACATGGAGGCATACACAAAAGTGGGAATCATGGTGAAAATTGTTTTCCTTGGTGTAGGCTGTGATTGGTAATAGGTTTTATAGTTCAGGTATTTCACTTTGTTTACTTGTTTATTTTTTAACCTTATCAATTATGTGATTGGACTTTCTAACCTTATGGAATGCTGCTCAATCACTGTACCTGTTTGACATTTAATTTACTGAATTTCACAAAATGGGCATGATTATTATTTTATCAGATTATTTGAAAGAATTCATATAAATTGCCCATCTCATTCTACAGGGCATTTCGAATAAATGATAAATCCCTATACTATTTTCCAAATACTCTAAATCTTAGATTTACAAAATTGTGTAAGCTAGAACCTATACTATCACATTATCTATCTGTCTATCTATCTATCTATCTATCTATCTATCTATCTACTCAAGCAAGGTAAGCCTACACTGTTTTTTTCTACGTATTAGTTATACTGGTTGATTTATAGCCTGGCACTTTTTTGTATGCCATCTTGTTAAGGTTACATAAGCTTCAAGTTCTTCATATACTGTGGGAACCTGTGAAATCTGCACACTAAGTAGAACTGGTACCATCAATTTTAATATGTATTGAATTTTAATACAAATTTAATATGTATTTTATATGTATCATATTTCAAAAGTGCATGTATGATACCTTGTGGATAAATATGAGATTTCCAAATATTTAGATTTTAGAATTATTCAGTCTTTTTAACTTTAAAATGGCAAAGTGAAAGTAAATCTATATATCAAGAGAACTTTATCTGGAGCAGAGGAGCTGTTACTTTAAAACTACTTGGTAGAATTTAACTCAGTGTGACAATTTGGAAAAACTTTAGGAACACACATGGAATCTAACATAATTCCCTTGAAATAGATGGAAAGGTTTTGAGGGAGGGAGAAAAGAATCAGAACTAATTGAATGTGTACTTTGTACCAGGGACTTTGCCCTATGCTTATTCTACATCACTCATGCAGTCTCACAGTCACTCATGAGGCAGGCAAGGGTGTGCCATTCTGGTGATGAGAAAACTATGACCTTGAGAAGTTAGGTAATTTTTGCAAAACCACACAGATAAGTGGCAGAACTAAACTCTAAACCCATACTACTGCTATTTTACTTAACAAATACATACTAAGAAGTCATACATTCTGATCATTAAATTTTTAGGTACCAAGGATTTTATAATTAAAAAAATCAAGCTTAGGGTTGGGGAGAAAGCTCTGAGGTCTAAGCACCTGCCTGACAAACACAAGGATCTGAGTTCAATGCCCAGTACCACATGCCATGACAGCCCCAGAAACCTGGGCTCTGCACTGTACTGGCCACTGAGACTGGGAATGGTTGTGCACACCTGTAATCCCAGTGCTGGGGAGTCTGAGATAGGAGGATCACGATGAGTCTGAGCTGTGTAGTGAGACCTTGCACCAATCAATTAATTAATTTGTTGATTAATTGAAAAAGAGATTAATTTTAAAAAGTATTTCAATATTCAAAATTATTAAAAATGAATTTCAGCTTCACAAAGCTTTTGTGGAGTGCCCAGATTATACTTTGATGGAAGGTATACCAGTTGCCACAATATCCAAGTGTTATAAGGAATATGGATTGACTACTAAACTAGGAAATGGATACTGTTAGTCAACCGATGGTGTCTACTTGAGGCCTGTGTATTAGGTTTTGCTTTTGTAGAAGCATTTACTCTCTGGTTTTGATCTCTTTTCTGCGAATTTAAAGAAGGTTAACCTTCAAAAATCTGGGATCATTTTCTGATTTATTTTAATATACAGGTGGATCCCTGCTAGCCTACTAGGACTGAATTATTTCACATTGGATCCAGGATACATCTGAGACATAACACTATGAATTTTAGGGACATTCTTACTCAGCAACCATATGACAGTGGCATGCCAATAAATGTTCTCAGGAAAAATAAGACTGGAAACCAAGATCTGAATGCTGAGCGTATTCATTATGAAAGGAAAGTTATTAATCTTCGCTTACACAGAGGTTAAAGTTAGGAAAAATTTCTACATATATTCCCCATTCAAATGTGGAAATTAATTATGGGTGAGCTCAAAGTAGGACTCATTCTGAAGCAAAACCCCCTCTGTTCACTGTGCACTCATAAAATCAAACACATTTTCTACTTCCAAACTCTGAAATTAATAATTGCATAGGGTACACTTTTAGATTTGAAAAGGATTAACTAAGTTAAAAAAGAACAATTTCTCCACTTCTAATAGAGACATGTGTAAGTGACTTTTACTTTAATAATGTTGAGGATCCTGCACCGATCACATTGCATCAGGGAGGCAAGCATAGGTGTTTGTGTCCTACCTGAGGATAATCTCTGTAGACTTCCATTGATGCTGAGAACCGGGCAGTTATTGGGAAAACTTTGTTTTACCCTGGCCACACTTCCAGCTCTTCTCATTGGAACAGCCATGGCACTGTGTAAGTCACAAGATGCTACTCCATACTCAAATTTTTCAGCCTCATGGGCTTGATTCCTCCAACTGACTAAGCTGTTGGCACCTCAAGCCTTCATGGTGCCTTCTTTTTTCTCACTCAGTTCTTTCTTCAAGACAGCTGTGTGGTTCATTCTCCTACTTGCCTCCTGGTTTCTCACAGAGAACTTGATTAGGCAGATTCCCTGCTGGCTATTCCATGTGAATTAGAGACCTAGCTCCATTAGAGACCACTGCTTCCCACCTTCTTTCCCTGTTTAACTTCGGTCTTCATTATATGATGCCAGAGTTATTTTACTTGTTTGATAACTTGTTTTCCTCTAGTACAATTAAAGCTTCAAGGGAACAGTGTTGTTTTTGTTTTTGACTCTGTTAGATACATAGAAAGCATTAAAAAATGACTTGTAAGAAGAACTAAATCAATTACTATATTAGTTTGGGTTAGCTGAATTCTCAATAATAGAATTTTCTAGAAAAAAATAAAATTTCCTTTTGTAGAATTGACTGATTATAATGGCTATTATAATTCAGAATTAAACAATGTGTGGGTCAAAATAATCCTTAGGGATGTTGTAGGTTACTATTGTCCTATTCAAAGGAGGACCTACAGTCCCTGCAGTGCAAAGACTTGCCCAATGTCCCTTGGCCACCTCAGCCCCTTGGCAATGAGTCCAGTGCTCCATAGTTATAAAGCTGAGTGCTCACAGTCATTCAACAAATTCTTTGTTGTGTTTCTAATGCTTTCCCAGACAAATGACTTAATTGGTCCAAGTCAGAATTGCCACATAGTGTAAAATGGTGTAATAATACATAACAGGCATTAATAGAAAAATTACATGTTGTGAAATATTGGCAACAATGTTTAGTATATGCTATAGATTTCCACCAGGAAGATGTTATTATACTTATTGGTATTGTTTTAATATTAATATTTGAAATAGTACTGAAGCAGATACTTTTTTAAATTGGCTTTACTATTTTTATTATCTTCTCAGCCTAAAATTGGCCAGCAGGGGCTCCCAACAGACATCTTGTCTATTCCAGTTCAGGGCAATCATCCCACACCATTTTGTGATGTGACTGAAAAGAGAATCAATAAAAGTAGCACTTCAAGTTAACTTTAATTCCCCGAAGGACAGTTTCCAGTGCCTGGGGCAAAATTAATATCTTGTCTCTGAAGGCAGAAGCAGCACATCAGCAGGGAAAGCACAAGGACTCCTCTCACGGGAGGGGCAGAACACTTTAATTCTTTTCTCTGAGTTTATGCTTTTGTGAAAACTCTCTTGATGCTTTTGGCACCAAACTTTGATTTCTCTCCCTTGAACAGGCAAACGTTTTTCTTAGGATGAATGTTCTTGCTTCACTTCCTGCAACTAGAACACATTTTATTTTTTAGTACCAGGAATTGAACTCAGGACCTCACACTTGGAGCCATGTTGCTGAACCAAATCCCTGACATACAGCAATTTTATTTAACTTGTTTTAACATAGCATTTTTTTTCTTTTTAATGGTATATTTTATTCAAGAGTGGTACTGTGTTTTAGTAGATCAGTCTTTGTCTTCAAGAAGCTTATGAAGTAGTACAGAAGTACTGGGAAATGAAAGTCCCAAATGTGAATGTGTGTTAATCTTCATATATAGATGTCCTCTAAACTCTCATTTAGAGACTACAGGGGCACTTTATATAATGGCTGCCTTAAGAAGTGGGCTGCCTCAGGAGAGGCAGCTCAATCCAGGCACAACCCACAGGTTATATCTCCTTTCCTGGGAGCTCCCGTGATTCCCTGGCTTCTTGTCTTCCATGAGCTGAGCAGCTGTTCCTCCACTGTGCCCCTGTACCATGCCATTGTGCCATGGATCCAACCAACTTTAGACTAAAATATCATGTCCCAGTGACAAGAAAGGTGACTTACAGTTTCCTTACAATGCCATGGCTTGCTAAAACACAATACCAGATACAACTTAAAGGAAGATAATTTTAAATGACTCATAGTTCAGAGGGCTCAGTCCATGGTTGGCTGGCTGTAAGACAGAGCTAACAAGGCAGAAGAAGCACATCATAGAGCAAAGCTGCTTTTTTCATGGCAGTCAGGAAGCAGAGGAGGGAAATTATGCTGGAGAGGATCAGGCTAGAACCACGTATGATACCCATGATTATGTCTTCTCAACCCTCCCAGACACTGGCAAGAGCATCTTCTACTAATCTATTGGGGATCTCTTCATTCAACTAAATCAACAAATCAAGATTAATGGTCTCAATGTCTTAGACGATTTTTTATGTCAAGTACATATTACACCTTAAAATTAGAGTGAGAGAGAAATGTGATGCTCTATGTCTATATCTACCTATCTATCTATCTATCTATCTATAACATATATATGGACATATACATAGATATATGGCTATAAATAAATATAGATATACAGTAAGTCTCTGACTTAAGAACAAGTTCTCTTCCAGCAGAAACAGAATTGTTCATAAGTTAGATTCATTATTAACTCTAACCTGAGAATGTGAGTTGTGTACAGTATATCTGAAACATTCACAACTTGAACATTTATAAATTAGAGAATTACAGAGAGAGTTATATATGTGTTTACTATTCATCTCTCTTCATTGGTGAGGCTAGTCAGTGGTTCACACATATAGAGGGAAGGAGAGAGGGGAGAGAGAGAGAGAGAGAGAGAGAGAGAGAGAGAGAGAGAGAGAGAGATTCATGAATACCTTATAATGATTCAGCAAAATTTATCCAACACATACATTCATATGGCCAGATGTGTTAACACACAAGTCTAAGAGCTGAGCAGGTGCACCATAAGCTGTTAAGGAGTAGAGAATCTGTGAAAAATGTAGGCATAAAGTTATACAGTCTTACAATTGTGTGAATTGAGGTCTAATCTCACTATCGTAATGTAAGAATCAGCAGCTTAAACTTCACTAAGAAAGACTACTCCAGAGCCTGCATGGAGTGGTTAATGTGAGCATGAAAGATTGGGGCTGGGGGAGAACTATGTATGCTGCTGCCCAAGGTCCTGAAAATTGTTCTTGTTTTGATATGGCTCATTCTAGTAAGAGTCCTGGAACAATGGTGACTGCTTAATCTTGTCTCTAGAATCTTGAACAAGCTGAGTAAAGCTAATGAAGGAAGAGGAAAAGGAAAGAGAAGAGGGAGGGATGAAGGAAGAAGAGATACCATAAAGGGTACCAGGGGAAAATGAAATCCTTGATTTCTTAACCATGTTTGATTAATTACAATTACTAATAAAAAATGAGTTGAACTTTATGTGAAATTCTTAGATCAGGATGCTGCAACAAAATGTCATAGAATGAGTGGCTTATAAACAGAAAATATATTTCTCACAATTGAGACCCTTAGAGGTTTGAGTATATTTAGCATCTGCTGAAAGTGAACTTCTTATCAGGTGGCTGTCTCACTGCAATACCACAGAAGGACTCTCTTCAGGACACCTTTAATAAAGTCACTAATCCAATTTACGAGGACTCCAGGGTCATGGTCTTATTACTGCTCAAGGATCATGCCTCCAAATATCACTTTGAAGTTATAAATTATATATTGTGGAATGATAAATTTTGGGGGACACATTTTTCAATCCATAACGCTGTATGATGCTATAGATTGGATTTTCTAGAACAAAAAGTCTGAGAGTAAGCATGTGGGAAATTTTAGGTCATTCCTTTAGGATTTATACTTGCATATGGGAAGAAAAATACATATACTGGGAGAAAGAAGGAGTATTGAAAGTATTAGATGACTGTGTAGGAAATTAAGTCTCAAAAAGTTTTATTGATCCAATACCAAAAAAAAAAAAAGAAACTATACTTGCCTTTCAGAGCAATTCAAGACTGGGGAGGGCTTCATGTGGCCACCTAAATCAGTCATTGGTCTGGGTTATCCTAGTTAGAAGGAATACTGTGTGCAAAACAGTTCTGTAGAACTCATGAAATGGGTGACAATTTTGATGGGTTGGTCTGCAAATACTTTCGTGAGATCTCTAGCAGGTGTATATAATGTTCAGCACAGGAGTCCTGGGTCCCATTATTCCCTATGTGATGCTATGTAAAATGCCCTGAGCCAAATGCTCACTAGCATTATACTATCTGTTCATACATTCTACATTACACTGGGTCAATAGCTCCCTGCTTGTAGTCCCCTCACATTCACCTGCACATAGCTAATACCATATTCATATTTCATGCCACTCCTCATCTGAGAGCAGCTACTAAGTTTCAATGCTGCCTCCAATCCATCACACATTTTCCTTTCTTAGTGCACTATTCCTGATTCCTTCAGTTTCCTGAGATGACAATTTGTAAGTCATCTTTCATCTTATGTTTTTCTGCTTATTCTTATTCATGAAGTCCACTTACAAAAATAGAACCAGCAGTAAAACTAGCTGTAAAAATGTAGACACAAAGCCACTTGGAAGAAATTTCAGGAGCTAAATGCATATTGTGGCATTCATTTGAATTGCTTATATAGGGTAGAGACCTGAAAGCATCTAGGGAAAATAAGGAAAAGAGAATACATATGGTAATATCAAAAGAGGCAAAGCATAAATGCAAAATTTTAAGGTTCAAGGCTATCTAAGGGCAGAATAAAAGATGAAGTAGGAAACTGCAGGCTCTTCACTATTCTTTACAACAGAGCCCTTTAAAAGAAAAAAATCTGTTTTATTTCACACTCAGTTTTTTCTGAGAATTGGGTCATCCCACCCAATTCTCCTGTCTCAGTTCTGAACAGCTTGCTCTGTTTGTATTACAATCTACCTCTCAACAAGCTGAGCACTTTTTAAAGGTTAATTCATTGTCCACTTATAATCTCACATCATTCTTTGAAAAGGACAGTGGCCTCATCCTAACAGAGGCTCTGCTCACCTCCCAAATATGCAAACCATTTGTTGGCCCATATCTGCAGGATAGTAAGTTCCATGAAGCCAGGAAATGTTTTACTCTCCATTCAGTGCCTAGTGTGCAGGATGGAGCCTGTTTCCCAGTGAGTCTGACTGACTGGGTAGGGCTTCAAGTAGTTACTGAAGAACATACATGGTTTGGTCTGTACTTAGGGTCCTTTGCCTCAGCTTCTCACACAAGCATGCTGCTTACCAAGCCCATCTCCCCTTGCATGTTTGAGGGGACAAAACAATGACTCATTTTCTTCTTTTTACAGATAATACCTCATAAGGCAGGAATCTCAATCCTGGCTGGCAAGCAGTTAACTCTGAGGAGAGAAGAAAGCAGAAGCCAATAGAGAAATGGTCTTCATTTCCAAGGGCATCTGCTTCCCAAAAATGAAACATTTGGAAGTTTTCTGAGGCTTGGGGGGGGACCTCTAAAATGCAACATGTGAAGCAAAGTTATTTAAATTCTGGTCTAACTGTGTGGCCTATCTTTATGCCTGCATTAAACTTGTGCAGCTTTGACCATCCACCCCCATCATTTTGTTTGGATTAGCCAGGGCTCCACTTGTGTGGTACGTTTTGATTTTGTCTGACACAGTGTTCCCATCCCATCCTCCCTCAAGTAGGTCTGGGGAAAAATGTACTTAGCTGAGAAGTCACAATTTCTGCTTTTTTATGCTTCCAAGGAAACTTCACAGGAAATGGCTCAGCTTTGCCATATTTAGGAGAGATTGCAGTGCAGATTCAGACCATGTTCCTCAAATTACATTTCACACAGAAACTGCAGATGCAAACAGAGAAGTGATCCCAGCATCCACTCCCAGAATGTTTCCAGGGTACAACTGAATCTTTCTACGTGATAGTTAAGGGAATTAATTCTTAGTGATTCAAATTGTTTAACTCCAAGCTACACATTGAACTATTGAACATTTAAGAATCTAGGCTAGAACCTGGGTCTTCTGTCACAGTTAGGAAAGGCACAGAAGGTAAATTAAGATTTGGATTCAGGGTTATTGCTTCATTTTGAATGCTAGACCAACAAAGCAGTCATCTGAAACTGTATTTCTCTGGCTTGGACGCTAGCATCCTACAATGTGTGATGCGGGTATATACAGAGGACAAAATATGGACAATGTGGCAAAAAAATCATCACTAAGGGAGCTCTACAGAGTGCAAAAAGTAGTAAATGGACACTTTGACCAACCAGTTGAGAATTCTAAGATGCTCACATATTGAATATGTTCTTCTTTACAGTCTCTTTAAATGGAGCATGAAGGGTAAAGAGAAAAACATTAATCAGAGATCTACGTGTTACATTCTCCAACTCTACAAGAATGATGGAATACTTTGTACAGCAGAGTTGTAAGTCATAGATTCTACAAGACTTTCTTTATTCCAAGACAGGGAAGATGCCTCAGTCATGCTGTATGGTGACATCTTTAAAGCTGGTCAAATGGCAGACAGAAATATAGAATAGTTTACTCTAGCTTTGTGAGGTAACACAGGAAG
The DNA here is from genome assembly GCA_002564285.1 of Tympanoctomys barrerae. Lineage (NCBI taxonomy): Eukaryota > Metazoa > Chordata > Mammalia > Rodentia > Octodontidae > Tympanoctomys > Tympanoctomys barrerae. Next base: position 16,393 of record NDGN011208508.1, read on the forward strand.
GAATGAAAGGAAGAAAAAGTGAAAGACAAGATGATTAGTGTGGGAGAGTGTTCTGGAATGTTCAAAAGTCTGTCTTGTTTTCCAAGGTTCATTAATCAGTTATACCCATAAGCTTTGATGAATCACAGCCCTAGGGAAAAAATAATGTTGGAGAGATCTGCCTGCTCATTGGAGAAGATGTCAATTTGGAACAGATCTTCAGGGAAGAGAGGAAAGGACAGGAATTCAGCAGGACTTCCAAGCAGAAGAAAGACCCCAAATACAAGGATAATTTTCCATAGGTCAGTACAGTGCCTATGTTATACTGTGATGGTTTTCTCATTTTCCTTCAACTTCTACAAAATGCTTCATTATTCTATTTCACCAGGAATATCCACAGTAACTTCCACTTAAGTTTACTTAACTGTCCTTTAACACACTAGGAAATATGAATTCATTTGGCATTTTAGATGTACTGTGTTTGTTCTCAGCAAGCATAATTAAGTGCAAATATTCTCAATTAATAGTCTATAGAGAAAAACATTGGATTATCAAAGATATAAATCATGCAGCTCTAGTCCAACGTGTCACAAAAGCCAGTGTTTCACTGGAGTGGATTTATCTGCTTGACAGCTTAGCATCCTCTCTTGGGCACCTGTTTTTTCACGGCATCTGCTTAGCTATCCATGTCCATTCATGTTCGTTCAACAGGCCTTATTCCTGAGTTTCAAGCTATATAAAGATCTATGTGATAGCAAGAATGAAGGGTCAGGAGTTGAATCTTCCTGTTCCAGTTCTTCCTTAAAATAAGTCCCTTCACCACTTTCTGCATTCCATTCATTGTATGTAGCAGAGAAATTATAATCTATATCTTGTAGAAACACTATCAGCCTTAAATGAGATGAGGAGATAAAACAATTGATACTACATAGGTGCTCCATGGAAGCTAATCTTGCTCTTTCATCTCCTCGGTTCTTGTATTCCATTGCTGTAGCATATGTGCTACAAGCAGAGACTTCAGAGAGGACTAGCATATCCCCCTTCTTGGTCATGATCTCCTTCCCTTTCTCCTCTGACCTCTTTCCCACTGGAAGTACTATTTCTATCTAGGAAAAAATAAACCAGCTTCAAAGATCAGAAATTCAAATTTCTTGGTTGTGGTTAGGGCCTCTGGGGCAAAAAGCCAGGCTGTTTTACGCTTTCCACTGCCCTTTCTCATGTTCATTTCATCCATAAATACTGAGAACCTTTCCCCTTCTTTCTGTCCTTGGTCATCTAAGCACCTGCTTGTTAAAGCTTAAGGTTACAGACATAATAGAGCCACTATGTGTCCCAGATTTTCCAGTCTGAACAATTCTTTTTTGTATTTTTTCCTTGCTTCCCTTGTGCTTTCTGAAAATTCATTGCTTTTTCTGTAACATGAAGTTATTGTGTACTTTGCAGTATAATGATAAAGGACATAAAATGCCTTGCACACAGGACTTAAATTTACTATTCTCTAAAGATGGTCATGTAAAGCCAAGCCCTAGTCTATCTCTTTAAAGCTTTCAATATACATGCAGTGACTGAGAAATTTGTGAGATTATTTATCCCTATAGTATAAACTGTTCTTGAGGATAACAATACTGGGAAGTAGTTGTGCCCCCTTTAGAGAACACCAATAGAAAGTAATGAGACTTCAGTGAGCTTGAGTTGGAGATTCTCAGCTCAGCTGCATAATTTTGACCTTGATGTCTTATGGTTCTCTGCACAATCATGAAAACATAACTCACCTTGCAGGGCTTTGTACATCATGTACTAAGAGCTCACATGTTGACTCTCCCTTCAGACAGCATCATCTTTTAAAGATAATTCAATTGTGCTAATTGGAGATCTTTTGGCCCTGTTTCATCCCTCTGAATAGATGCTGCCTCCTTTGGAGTACCTAATACAATGTACAACATTACACACCAATAACTCATCTTTGCATCATTCTGGCTCTTGTATCCGCAGATTTGTTTGTTATCTAGAAAAAAACTCTTTAAGATTCAAAAGGCAAAAGGGTCTTCATCCATAAGACAAGAGACGTAGGAGAAAACTTTCCCACAAAGAGGAATTTCTACAAATACTCAGATGACATAATCGAGAAAAGACTCTTGTTCCCCTGGGGCCCAGCCTCCCTGGAAGATGACAAGAGTTAAGAATAGCGAAACTTCAGGCTCCTTGGTGGATTTGGCAAGCAGTGGGCAGCAGCTGGTCCTGCCAGTTAATTAGCCCTGCACTCTGCTCCTGTCTAGCCTTTACTGGCAATGGCCTAGGCAAGCAGTGCAGGCCTACTTTTCTCTTTCTATTAAAAAAGAAAAAAAATAAAGTGCCATAGGATTACCTTGGCTCCTAGCCAGACCTGCGTGCCCTTTGCCTGCCTGTAAGTTGTTATGGTAATGGTGATGTGCCTTTTGCCAAAGCAGCAGCTGGTGAATGGGCAGCTGATTACCTGCCAAAGAGATTTACTAACTCCATAGAGAAGACATCTCCAATAAGTAAAAAGGGTGCCGGTGAGCATGGTTTCCAGACTCAGGAAACAAGGAAGGAGGATTCTCCCCACCTGATGGCCCATTTTCTCTATTTTAATTTTCAAACAAAGTATCAGTATTCATCTTCATATGTCTAGATGCTCATCTCTTAAGCACCTAGGCCCATCTCATGTCTTTTTTATAAAGAGAAACAGTAAAAAATTCAGTCTTTTGTCTCTGCTGCAAAAAAAACATGCTGCCCAACCTCAGCATCCTGCATCATGATGCAACTTGTTCTTCAATGCAAGGCTGAGCCTTGGGTGATGAAAAGGTTTCAGATAATGGAAAAATTTCCAACAAGACAAGAAAGCAACACTGAGAGTGACAGAATAGAGGAAAACTTATTGGGAAATGTAGGGTGGTGATAGTTCTCTCCTAGGAAGATATTCTCAAGGGCTATGAGTCCTTGTATTTTAGGGTACCATTTTGTATGATGAATTTTATTCAGAAAACACCTATTAAATATTACCTGAATGCAAGTGGATTTTTACTGCATTTCAAACATCACTTTCCTACTATCCTTCAGTGTAATCAGTACCGGAGCAATTTATTTCAAAAGACAGACGAGTGAGCCTGAGGGCAGTGGCAAGAGCAAACTGAAGAAAGGTCAGCATTTTGCACACCTGGAGTGCAGAAGCTGTGGCTTGCAGAGAGGAGGTGTAAAGTAGAGTGAGCAGCTAGGGAGAAAAAGTAGGATTTTCCATGTGTTACAGAATATATTGAAGGAATACATATGCAAGAGTTTTCACGCTCTCCATGCAGTAGGGAGCTAATCAAGTTTCCCAAGCTGAGGAGTATGATTTCCAAGTCACCATGTCTTGCAGAACGAATTGGAAAGAGGACAGAGGCAAAGGGGAAAGAAAGGAACAGCAAAGGGTACTATCTGTGACAATGAAACAGAAAGGAGAGCTGGGTGCTAGGTGCTGTGGTGAATGTGTGTCATTCCAGCCCTCTGGGAGATTGAGATAAGAAGATTGCTAGTTCAAGTCCAATTCAATTGACAGAGCCCTGGATGGTGGGAAGGAAGAAGTAAGATCTATGCCATTGTAACAGCTAATAAATTGTGAGGGATATTGTGCCTGCTCAATAATTAATGTATATACATATGTCTGTCCTTTGGCCTGACACAGCCTTTGGTCATTATCATGTTGTCATCTCCATACCATGTGCATCATGAAGTCCTATTTCACATGGGCTGGTGGCTTAGACATTTCTCAAATGGAGTCTATGAGTGGCCAAACTGTACATGAAAAAAATGTTCAACCTCACTAATCAGGAGAAATGCAAATCGAAACCTCAGGGAGGTATAAGCTCTTTTAAATGGAGAATGACTATTATCAAAAGGCCTTAAAATACCACATATTGTCACAGACTTGGAGAAAATGAAAGCTGTGTACACTATCCTTGGGAGTGCCACTTATTGCAGCCATTATGTAGACAAGTATGAAGGTGCTTGAGATTATTAAAAACACAACCACATGACCCCAGTAATCCAAACTTTAGGTCTACGCGAAAAGAAATGAAATGAGTGTGTTGAAGAGACATCTCTGCACTAGCACATCAACAGTAGCATTATCCAAGTCGCCAAGAAGTGAAAACAATCTAAATTTCCATCAACTGATGAATAAAGAAAACGTGTTACATAGAGAATGAGATACTCCTCAGATACAAGAAATATTTATGTTGAAGTGGATGGAAATGGAGGTTATTATATTAAGTAATTTATGATAGGTATGGATAAGCAAACAGCACCCTGCTTCTTTCATAATCCAAACCTAAGAAAGTTGATTATGTAGGAGGTGAAGGTACAGTGGTCGTTACCAGAAGCTGGGAAGAGTCATGGGAATGCAGTGACTGGGAAAGGTTGCTCAGTGATTACCTTTAAGAAGGATCAAGGAGTTCTAATGTGCTACTATGCATTAAAAACATTATCAATTATATTAAAAAGAGTGATAATAGCCAACAACTCAGCACTATACATTTCAAAAACAAGTAGCAAAGATTTTGAAAGTTTTCACTCTAAAGAAATGATAAATGTTTGAGGTGATAGGTATGTTTACCCTGACTTGAACATTATGAACTGAACACAAGTACCAAAACATCTCACAGTGTTCTTTTAACTGTATAATTTTCATCATTTGTGTATTAATCTTAAAGAGAAAATTTAAAAAATCTGATTCGACATCAGTCTGAGCCACTTTTTTCATATTGTGCCCAAATTCTATTCTAAATGAGTTGTGACACATTGCTCATATGTACAATATTTATAATCATTTTTTTATTTTTTTTAGTTTTTATTTATTTATTTATTTAGACATCAGTTATTTTAAAGAAAAAATATAAAAACAATGGCA